>JASAOE010000396.1:0-25000 GCA_029964075.1 Patiria pectinifera
CGGCACTGATCCTTATGTAACTAAGTTATAGTGTTAGATTGATGGTCCTTCATACAAGGTGGAGAACATAAATCAGGCCTTGCACCTTTAAAGCTATAGTCCATCATTTGCAGCCATCCGAAAAGTAACTGGCGTAATTATTGTTGAAAAACATACTTAGTTGAAAGATAGTAAGGGAACTAAACTCCCTGTGAAATTATTCTTTCTGGGAAGCTGTCATTTTGAAGTAATCAACAAAAGAAGGCATTTCCAACGGTGATTCTTAAGAAGCACCGTAGGAAAATTTAAATTAGTAGTTCGTTTTGTTATTCAGCACAGCGCGCGTATTGGTATTGACGACACACGCCGCGCGGTGTTAATTAAATCGGGGATCATCAGTGCGCGACGTCGCGTATAGCTGCAATTCAAAACATGATTCAGTAACTTTTGATTTGAAATTGAGATCTTAGAATGCTGTTTTTCTCGGAATGTACAGCTGAAGCTTAGCTGAAACTTTATCAGGTTAGTTGTTCAGTGTCCTTTATTAGATTTTGAACTCTTTTGTTGCTTCAAACGAACAAAATGCACAAATTACAAATGATGGACTATAGCTTTAAAACATATATATCTCAATTTCAATTTTTATGGAGAAACGTTAGGAATAAGACAATCAATTGGGACTTTAATACACCTTTTGCTGGTGCAGATAAGCCTACACCAGCACAGTTGATTCACAATATGATTGTAAACAGATCAAGGAATGATTAAAGCAAACGTGAGTGTGCTGTCTTTCAAATTCAAACTCTGGAGAAAAACTTTGAAATTCAGATCTTGACTTTAATCAAAACAATGATATTTTTGTAATCATGCAAATTCTAAGTTTAGTCAATGCTGATGAAGTAAGGGTGTTTGAATATGTTAACATCTTACACTTTGTAATAAAGTGGAATCAGTTGATTTAAATGATTAAAATGAACCTCAATCAATTTATTTACCAAAAACAAGATTTTTATAAAAAAAAAGTGATTTAAATCAGTGATTAAAAAAAAAAATCAATTGATTTAAATCGCGATTGAAATCAGTGACTTAAATCAACATGATTTAAATCAACCAACCCTGGTTTAATGTCATTGATTTCTTGCCTGCCATGTCAAATCTAAAGAGGGCGCCCTGTCTATTAATACATACGGTGATGGAGATCGGTTCTTGTGTCCTCTTGGGCTGTTGGAGCGAGATCTATATGCAAAGGAAAATAAGTTCTGAATCGGCCGATAGAGTTTGTAGATTGGGAAAAAAGTTTTAGTGGAAGCAATAACACAATACAAAGACAGCAAAGAGTGAGAGACAAGAAACTCTTGTGCCAAATCATTTTCCGGCAACAATTTTAAAAACTATTTTGGAAAAGAAAATCTCAATTCTAATGCATGCCCCCATCCCTGGATCCCATTATAACTGGAAATGCCTCTCACTGAATCATATAACAGGTTTGGTACAATTGACGGAGTATACGATGCTTGAGATTCCAAAATTGAAATAATCCAAAATATGACAGTGTAATGTGTTGAATGATTCTTGTAAATAACTGAAAATCAGATTATTTAGAAAGGGTACTTTTTGGATGTTGAAGCTGTGAGTGTAGTATGCATTGTGCAACAACATTTAACCTTGAGAAAACAGGAACCTTAACTTAATTTCAGAGATAAAAAAATAACCAAAAAATACAAACTTCATTACCTTCGTCTTCTTGGTGAGCGAGATCTAAAGAAAGTAAAGGAAAATAAAAGGTTCAAAACAAAACAATTAATCTCACAGGCATTTTTGTTCTCGTTTGAATCACAAAAATATATAAAATCTGAAGTAGGGTGAATAACAACTAACCTGTGGAAGGTTTTAGCTCCGAGGCTGCTACAGATTTCAGGGAAAACATAGATGCAAATATTTGTGTGTATCTAAACTGGATTATGTTGCTATACAAGAATTTCAAATATGATACAAGATCTCAGATTGAACCAATCATCTAACTATACCTTGACCTTCTTCTCCGCCTGGGTGATCTTGATCGTGATCTACTTCGACGCCTTTCTGCAAAAGAATTAGAAAATTGTACACCATGAATGTTGCTTTAATGTCTGGCTCTAAACTTCTAAGCTAATCCTTGACTAGCACAAAACTTTGCTGGTCATTTTATTTATTGGGCAATGCTGTCCAATGCAGGCTTGAGATCATTATATAGCCTGTAACTATGAGCATTGTCCTCGTCTTTGAGGAAAGCAGTTCCAATCGTGGCAAATGAACCAAATTGTTGAAAATGCTTAGTTACAAGTTTACATTTCAGACAGTTAATGTTACATTCAGCCTGAAACATGGCTTCATGATTTTGGGATTTTTTTATTAAAGAGAAAGATAACTTTGTTATCCTCGGAAACTATTATTACTTCACCTTTTCTTCTGTCTCGGTCTCTTTCTCTTGACAGCGACCGACGTCTCTCTGAAATCAGAAAACAAAGCAGTCTGATGAATCTGTTGTATTAGACTTTAATCTCCCACATCCTTCCAAACATAGTGCTTTGTTAGCTTGATTGGACTACCATGCCGAAGGTCTGGGGATCAAATTGCACTGTAAGGATTATCCTAACGAGTAACGTAAACTTCTGCTGCTATCGTTACGGTATTGCAAAATCAGGAATGAGATGATTGTCAATTTGATTGTCAGTAGCTTGATTGGTTCCACATACAACTTCTAGTCTACTGTCATGACTGTGCCGGTGATCTGAGTTGAACTCCACTGCCGTACTGCAACTTGTTTTTCTTTTCTTTTTGTTTTCTTTAGCCTTTTAGGGCCTACTTTTTTTAGATTCAGTTTCATGTTTTTATTTTTTAATCATATCATTTTTTTTATTGAAGTAGGCTACTACTACACTGTACTAGTAGGTTCGCTATTCATCTTCGTGTAGGTCAGGGAACCAGACAATGCCGTATCAATAGCAGTTGAAAACTGCGTTACTGGTGCCGTCACTAGCCAGCACTGCGTTATAAATTAGGGAAAAAGTTCCATACTCGGATGTCAATTTATCTGCTGCCAAACATATTAACTGTCATCTCACCTTGTCATTTGAACCAAGAGAAATCCAGGAAGCTGTGTTAAGGTGAAAAAAAATTACTCAAAATGTGTTTTTAGAGCACATTTTGGATGCATACGTCGTGCAGAACTAACTTCAAGCAGCCGGTCAAAACTGATTGTAGTGGCTGAAAGACAGCGGTACGTTATACACGTGACAACAACAACCATGACGTCGCATGAGCCTGCCAATGATAGTGCAATACGTCATTATGAATATTTATTTTCTCATGAATATTTAGTTTATTTCAATGGATACTTCAAATACGTCCAAAGATTGATTATTGCAACAGCGATCGTGCGCGGCCTAGCGGTTAAGAGTCTCGTGTATCAAGCAAGCGTCAGAGGTTCGAATCCCGATGAAGTAACAGACTGATTAATAAATAGAAATTAAGGAAAGGAGAGGGTGAGAGTAGGGGAGGGAAAGTGGAGGAATAACCATAAAAGATGTAACTTTTGGCGCTAGAAAATTAATTGAAAAAAGTGACGTCCGAGTACGGACATTTTTCCTAAATTAGGCCTATGGTGCGCTATGAAGTTATAATGACATGAATGAGAATGATGAATGTGCCCAATTTCCGGACAATTTTTTTTTAACAACATGTTGGCTAGTAAACTTTACACGATAAACAACGTTAATTCTATGAAATTTCCAATACACATGCTTCTAGCACTTCAATTTCTTACCTCGTCTCACGGGTGATCGGCTTTTACTACGCCCCATTTTTAATGCCGGTGAAAATGAGCAAATTATCAGGTTTACGGCAACGAAGATTAAAGCGCGCCGGCCAGCGCCACCACGAGAGGACGGAGGAAAAACAAAATATCATTTTTCAACACGTGAGGGCGCTAGACAACTAAAGCAGGGCAAGTTTTTCAAGACGCGTCAACTCCACGAGGTTGTCGAGTTGTTGATCAAAATTCAGCTGTAAGTTTTTTACTTACCAAGAAAACTATTAGTTTTCGTCGTGATCGGTATGTTTGTACGATTTAAGTAGTTACTCATTAACATGACCAAATTAATTAGCACCTTTATTATTAAATTAACACCTTTATTGTGTGCAGTATGAAATGTCAAAGTTATGGTGGAACGACCGGAGTGGAATGGAGGAAAGTGAAAAAGTGACACGAGCAAAATCCTATGCCATGAAGAGCAAAACTGTTTTGGTTTGTTATGTCTTGAATTCCTGATGAGCATGTTAGCGCCAGCTAGCCCCATAAATGTGGCTTATTTACTGGACTACCTCCGTAAATAAAGGCCACACTCCGGGAATTGACTCACACCGGGAGGACTTGTTACCAAATTTATTTTCACATTCAGACTGCGTGCATAGGGCCTAGTTGATTTATACTTTAAAACACACTCACCCTCTTATTTTCTTAATAACAAATTCAGCATTTGCCGCCGATGTCAGTTGTCCAGCTTTTGTGTAATTTCCAGCCGAATGTGGATGTTTCTTGGCATCAGTTTGTGTGTAACTCAATTGTAACCGTGTTCCAGCTGAATGCCCTCGCGTTAATCCTTTCTGTAAAGTGCCCCCTCATGCGTGTTAAAAAAAAAAAAAAGGCGGCCTCCAAAAAGGAAGCGGGCAGGGACGCTTAACATGTTTGTTTTTTATTTGGCCTTATCACCAAAACCAATACTGAAGTATTTTTAAATTAGTAAAAAACACGTTGAATTCCATACCTTTAGACATGTCAGTGGTTTAGTTATCCTGTTGTCTCAGGCAGAATTTTTTTTTCAAAAGCCGTCCCAATTTCGCCCAAGATTACAGGATAACTTGAACTCTGAAGGTATGTAGTTAAGTATCTGCCTGGGTGATTATCAAGTAACAAAATAGTCCCAATCTTGATTTTATTTTCTGCTACCCTAGCAACAGACTTTTCCACTGAAATAGTGTATTATGGTTTTGTGGCTCAGAAGTGCGGAGGAAGTCCATCATTTGAGCCACATTTATGGGGCTAGTGCCGGGAGGGAGTGGGTGAGAGGTGGTGTGGTGCAGACTGGGACCCTGAACACAGAAAAACATGCCAAACAAAATCAGGCCAACTTTACTCACTCTTTAGCCGACAAAATTCTCCAACATAAGGCAAAGACAATGTCCTCACCAGCCAAGTTTGAGGTCTCAATTAAGTTTATAAAGGAAAAGTTTTGTTTAAAATTTTGAGCCTGACAGTAAAGCCAAGGTATTTCAATTTTGAAGCCTAAGACTAAACTAGTACATGTCCAGCTATTTGAAACGATTTACCTTTCAGTAGTCTGGTGGCATGACTATGGACATTTGTAGAAATAGAGACTGGGCACCAGATGTTTCTTTGACACAGTTGATTGGTGCAGTATCGAAGGGGTGGTTGTTTCATGTGCCAGCCTATGCTTTTGTATTGCATGTTTTCACTACCGGTATATTAAGTTTTGGGACTCTCGTTCATAGTATCGAGAGTCCCAAATTTGCGGACTACGATATCCCACTAGTGTGGCTCGGATATTGCTGCACTGTTTCCTAAGGATACAGCGCAACAATATCTGAGGCACACTAGTGGGGCTAAGTGTGAGAGGGAGTGGGTGAGAGGGGGTGTGGGGCAGACTGGTGGTACATATTTAAAAGGGAAAAAAGAGAGAGAACTATAACAAACTGAAAAATTTGAAATTTCCCAAAATTTCTTCTTTGTAAAAAAAAATGTTTCCAACATAAGCATTTATTAATTGACTTCAAGAAGTTTGTTTCTTTTCTAAAATGTAGCTATTAAATTTTGACATGGAAAACAAAGTAGGCTTTTACGTAAACGTGTTGAAAACACATTTCATTAGGAAAAGGAATCAAACTTGTTGAAGAACACAGGGAAGGTAACTTCAAGCCTCACAGTTGCCAAACTTCTTCGATTTATTGAGCAGACTTAAAGATGGAGTGGGACTGGTGGTCTAGAATGCAGGGACCGTCTTCACAACACAAGGGGCCTGGACGGGGTAAATGGTGGGCCAATCTCAGAAACCCTGTCTGCCCTCAGCCCAACTCCCGTTGGCATAGGCGCCGACCCCAATCATTTGGAGTACTGCCAGGTCAGTAAACAAATTCAGTGGTTCAATCTCCCATCTGAAAGGCAAATCTAACCTGTGATTGCTTGATTGTAAGGGATAAATTGATACTCAAGTGCTGTTTCACCCTCCTACCAAAGAAGTATAAAATGCATAAAATGCTGATCTCTGCTGCTGGTAAAAACATTTTCTTGCCAGCTTGAAGGACATTTTATTCCTGATTGTACCACAAGATTATCAACCAAACCATCATTTGTTTTGTGCATGGTCTAAAAGCTGGTAACATTATTGGGAAAATGTGAAGGGCTTGATTTAGAGCTGAAGAAATTATTTAGAAAAAGAATCAGATTTAACATTTTTACTGTTGTACGTTTATTAAAGGCAATTTCTAAAGAAACTAAATGCGAGGATACTCAATCACAGTCTATCACACTGATTTCCCCTTGGCTGATGTAATGAATTCCACGTGTGATTTAAATTGAACCTGTAGTTTTGTCTTTACTACTTAGATGTGGATTTGGACTCTGTGCACGTGAAGACTTTGGATGAAATACTGCGAGAAAGAGAAGCTAAAAAGAGTAGAGAAGAGGGTGGGTTATGAAATAGTTCAATAATCTCTTATTCACAGTGCACCTTATGCAGTCTTTGCCTTAAAATGTCAAAGTTTTGATTCCTCTAATTAAAATGAGAGGGTCATGTGACTTTTCAATTTTGGCTTTGACCGTTAAACAAGAATTAACCTCTCATAGACCTGATGTACTGAACTCCTTCACAATCATGAGCGCTTCTTAATGAAGCTTTCTTTTTTAATTCCCCAGCTAAGACTCTGACCTGTACAGGTTGCGGCAGTCAGGAAACAACCAGGGGAGACCTCCGGATGGTCCAATGCCAAGACCAGAATCCAGTCCATCGGATCAGACTGAGCCAGTATAACTTCCACAGAGAAGACAGGGATGAGGATGAAGAAGATGAAATGGAAGTGGTTGCTATGGATACAGCCGAATCTGATGATGATGAAGGTGAAGAGATTTACTTTTCTCCAGAGGAGCTGTATCCTAAAGAACCTGATGAGGAGACAATTGCTAGCTCCCTGCAGGAGGAGGGATATGCAACTGCTCTGGCTGAGGAGGAAAGAGTTCCAAGTGAACGAGGAAACCTGGATATCCTCCGAGTGGATGTTGAGTATGACGAGAGCTGCCAAGAGACAGGTGGAGAAGATATTGACAATCTTGACTGTTCTCGAGATGAATTTGATCCTGATAATTCTGAAAGAAGCATTGGTGAAGATACAGATGTAAGGTCTCAGGAGGGGGAGTGTAAAATTGCTCAGGTTGAGGCAGAAATCAACAACAGTGATCAGGAAGACATGGATGCAGATGAGGCTTTGAAACAAGATGATGTCCAAGTGGATGGTGGAGGCGACCAGAATTGCAAAGAGGAAAATGAGATAGACATGGAGGATGTCGATTCTTCTCTAGATGAGTTGTTTTCTGGAGAGCTTGAAATTGACATTGACGAGGAAGCTGAAAGAGCATCTCTTCAGAAGGAATGCAAAGTTTCTGAGGACCGGCAGGGCATCATCCACAGTGAACGGGCAATCAAGGAGGGAGATAGTGAGACTGTGGAACAAGGCATCCTCCTTGTGGATCCTGGTGGGCATGGGAACTGCCTAGAGGAGGTAGATTTGGACCCCTCGGAGAATGTGTGTCTTAGAGAGCTCAAGAATAATGCCAGTCAAGTGACAAATGATGGCTCACAGGACAGGGAATGTACACTTCATGAGGGGGATAAGGAAATCGTCTCCAAGGAACAGGAAATCAAAGATGAAGAGGTTTTGCTGCAGGATGACCTTCAAATGGATGTAGGATATGATGCGAACTTCCAAGAGGATGACAAAGACATTGATTTGAATGGTTCTCCAGA
Organism: Patiria pectinifera; assembly: GCA_029964075.1. Lineage (NCBI taxonomy): Eukaryota > Metazoa > Echinodermata > Asteroidea > Valvatida > Asterinidae > Patiria > Patiria pectinifera. Next base: position 8,055 of record JASAOE010000396.1, read on the forward strand.
TGAAGTTTGTCCTGAAGAACCTGACGGGAGCATAAATGAAGAGAAAAGTCGTATATTGCAAGAAAAAAAAGACTGTCCAACTGTCCAGGTTGAGAAGAAAATCATCAACATTGAAAAGATTGACAAGGAGAAATATGCTGAGGCTGTGGAACCGACAAGCCTCCAAGTGGATGCAGGAGGTGACAGGAGCTGTCAAGAGGAAGTCATTGAGGACTCTGAAAACATTGACGGTTCTCAGGATGAGCTCCACCTTGGAGAACTCAATGTTGATAAAGGGATCAGTATCAGCTGTCAAGAGGAAGACAATCAAGATCTTGAAGCCAAGCGCCCAGTCAACACGAGAGCCGACAATTACCAAAAAAATGACAATACGGTAGAAATCACCAACACAGACACAAAGGAGGAAAAGGGAGAACGCGAAGTTGAAATCAGAAGAAAGCTTGATAAGGCCCTGGATGAGAGCTCTCAAGAAGACAGCCAGAAGGTCTTTGGTGAAGATGTAAGTAGCTCCATAGAAACAGACAAAGAGGAGAGGGAGGAGCATGTCAAAGTAGGGATAGAGGAAGAAAGGCATAAGGGGACAGAAGATGATAATTGCCCTGATGAGAGCACCCAGGATGTGGTGGACAGTTGCGAACAGAGTCAGCAGGATACCAACTGTGTGGAGAAACTCGGCGATGAGCAGAGCCTTGGTGCAGGCCCTGGTATGAGTTTGATGGTAGATGATTGTAGGACACACAAGTCAGAAGCTGTGACTACTTTGAACCAAGAAGAGAATACTGTTTCCTCCTTAACTACCAATGGGCCTGTTGATGCTCCAGCTGAAAGAGAACAAGAAACTAGAAATGCAGCCACCACATTAAAAATGAATGAATGTCTACCAAGAGCTCTCCAAGACAAAGAGGTCATCACTCCCCAGGAGGCTGTGAATCCTGTTGAAGGAGATGACTTAGAACCTCCGGACGTACCTACGGTTAATAAAGACCAGATTAAAACAACCACCAGGCCTTACACGAGGAAAAGAAAGTGTGAAGAGATGATGCAAGGCTTGGTCAAATTTCTGAAGGTGAGACAAAGAGTCGGAGGTAGAATAGATGCGCCAAGAAAGGCCAGGGACAAAAGTACAGGACAAAGACAGGTCAGAAATGATAAGGTTGGACAGGGTGCCATGGTTAAGGACAAACAAGATAGGGAAGAAGCTTTCATCTCGGACATTCCTGAGGTCCCACAGACAAGGCAGCAACATACTAGAGTAGCTGCAGAGCCCAAAAGAAGAGGTCGACCATGTTCAAGACCTAAGAAAATTGGAGAAGGAGATTCTTTAATGTCAGGACAAACAAAAGAAAAAGGTAGAGCTGATTCAGAGGTTACTCCTAGTCGACTTAGAAAAAGGAGGTCTAAGGAAAGAGGGGAAGATGAGTCTAAGAAGCAAGGACAAACAAATCAAGTAGGACCTGATGCAGAGGTTGCTCCAACTCAACGTGGAAAAAGCAGGTCTAAGAACAGAGAGGGAGAATTTTCTATGAAGAAGGGACAAACGGACCCAGTAGGATCTGATGTAGAGGATGCTCCAAGTCGACCTAGAAAAAGCAGACCTGAGGAAAGAGGGAAAGAAGTTTCTAAGAAACAAGGACAAAAAGAAGCAGGACCTGATTCAGAGGTTGCTCCAAAGCAATTTAAAACAAGCAGGCGTAAGGGAAGAGGGGAAGAAGATTCTGCTAAGCAAGGACAAACAAGGCAAGTGGGACCTAATTCAGCAGTTGCTCTGAGGCAACTTAGAAACAGCAGGCACAGAGAAAGAAAGACGGAAGATTCAATGAAGAAGGGGCAAACAGAACAATTCAGGCCTGATTCAGAGGTTGATCCAAGTCAACCTAGAAGAAAAAGGCGAAAGAAAAATGGGGAAGAAGATTCTATCAACAAGGGACAAACAAAACAAGTTGGACCTGATGCACAGGTTGCACAAAGTCAGCTTAGAAGCAGCAGGCCTAAGGAAAGAGAGAAAGAAGATTCTAGGAAGATGGGACAAACAGAACATGGCAGACCTGACGTAGAGACAGCTCCAAGTCAAATAAGAAAAAGCAGGTCTAAGGGGAGAGAGAAAGAAGATTCTGAGATGCAAGGACAAAGAGAACAAGTAGAACCTGATCCAGAGGTTGCGTCGAGTCAACTTGGCAAAAGCAGGTCTAAAGAAAAAGAGGAAAATGTTTCTATAAAGAAGGGACAAACAAAAGACGTCAGACCTGATGCAGAGGTTGCTCCAAGTCAACTTAGAAAAAAAAGGCCCAAGGAACGACAGGAAGAAGATTCTGCTAAGCAAGGACAAACAAAGCAAGCAGGACCCAATTCACCGATTGCTCTGAGTCTTAGAAAAAGCAGGGACAACAAAATAAAGGAGCAAGATTCCATGAGGAAGGGGCAAAGACAACAAGTTGTACCTTGTTCAGATTTTGCTTCAAATCAACATAGAAAAAGCAGACCTCAAGAAACAGAAAAGATTACTGTAAAGAAGGGACAAACGGAACAATTTGGACATGATGCAGTGGTTGCTCCAATACGACCTAGAAAAAGCAGGCGTAAGGAAAGAGGGGAAGAAGATTCTGTCAAGAAGGTACAAACAATAGAAGTTGGACCTGATGCACAGATTGCACAAAGTCAGCTTAGAAGCAGCAGGCCTAAGGAAAGAGAGGAAGAAGTTTCTATGAAGATGGGACAAACAGAACAAGACAGTCCTGACGTAGAGGCAGCTCCAAGTCAAATTAGAAAAAGTAGGTCTAAGGAGAGAAATGACAAAGACTCTCAAGTGCAAGGACAAACAGAGCAAGTCAGACCTGATGCGAGGGTTGCTCCAAGTCAAATTAAAAAAAGGATGAGTAGACGGAAGGTGAAGGATATACAGACAAATCACGATCAAAATCAGAAAGACCCAGAGAAGAGACTAAAGAGGTGCCGATCAAGGGTAGATACCTTGGTGGTAGATGGGAAGCAACTGCGGAGCTGTTTGGAGTGCAGTGATCATGCGCAGAAGGGTGGGGCCAATTTGAGACAACTAAAAACAGGAGAGAAGAGGGTAGTGGAAGAGGGAGATAACATCCAAAGGAAGGTAAAGAAACTGAAGGGAGATGGCTGTGTGGATGAGGATACCTTGCCCACAATATCCCCTTCAACTGAAACGGTGACTGCTCAGAAGCGAGGAAATGAGCCAAAGCAGTCTACTGTGAGCTCTTTGCAGCCTCCATCAAAAACGGTTGTAGAAGCAGCTGATGTTAACCAAGGCTTTCATGTAGCAATGAAATTGGACAAAGTGGAGCTGAAGAAGAGTTCTTCTGCCCTTGCTGCCAATGAGAGGCAGGTTACTGAGAGTGATGCTGCCGAATTACCATGTCAAGAAGGCGTCAAAGTAAAAAGGGGCAGTACCAAGAGGAGGGGCATTTGGAAAGAAATGGTCAGCAAGTGCATACGTGTAGTTTCGAAGAAAAGGAGGAAGAGGAAACGAGATGGAAATCAAGACCTACATTCTCCAGGATTGGAAGATGGTGGCTCATCCTCCAAGAAACAGAAAAGAATCTTGAAAATAAAAATTCCCAGTCCCAAGTATAAACAAGCTTTGATTCCTAAGAGTGTGCCATGCAGTTCCCCATTGAAAGACTCAACTGATAAAGTGGATTCCACTTCGGACTCGGTTAAGAATATTTTCCAAGACAGAGGGGTCAACCAAGAAAAGACAGATGTTGACATGCCTCAAAACAGGGTTCCATATCTTGAAACATCTCCAAAATCAAACCAGAACCTTGACCAAGATGATAGGGAAAATCAGAAACTGGCTGGGGTGAATGCTGTCGACCAGCGCCTTTCTAAGACTGTCAGATTACCTTTCCTTGATGCAACTCCAGAATCTGATCAAAACCTTGCCCAAGATCTCAAAATCAATCAGGAACTGGAAGTTACAATTGCAGACCATCCTCGTCCTGAGACTGGAAGGGTTCCTTACCTTGATGCAACTCCGGATTCAGATCGGAATCTTGTCCAAGATATTCAAGTTAATCAGGAATCTGAAGGGGGAAAGTCTGAACATCCTCCTCCTGAGACCAGCAGGGTTCTTTATCTTGATGTAACTTCTGATTCAGATCAGAATGTTGTCCAAGAACCGAGAGTCAGTAAGGAAACTGAAAGGGAAAAGGCTGACCAGTCATTTTCCAAGACCTCAAGGATTCCTTGTATTGATGCAACTCTAGAATCAGATCAGAGCATTGCCCAAGATGTAAATGAGGAATTGAAAGAGGTAACTTCTAACCAGATTCTTTCTGAGACAAGCAAGGATCCTAACATTGATGTAACTCCTGAATCGGATCGGATTGTTGTCCAAGAAATCAGAGTCGATCATGAAACGGAAGGGGAAAAAGCTGACCAGTCGCTTTCCGAAACCGTCAGGATTCCTTTTGCTCAGATATTAGCCAACCAGCCTCAGGTCCTGTTGTGCAAACTAAACTTCAAGGTATCTATCCCCCTGGATTGCATCACTCTGAAGACTCGACGTTCCAGTCGAAGAGGACGTCCCAGGAAGATGACATCCATCGCTAAGAAGGCACAGAAGATGACCAGGGGTCTTAAAGGGATGGAAGTGACCTGGAACCAGCTGGGATTCAGAAAGCCATCCCAGCTCATCCAGCCTGGCAGCGAGGCACTCTCTGATGAATCCTTCTCAGCGCCTGCACAGCATCCATCAACATCTCAAGAAGGGCATTCCATTCCTGGACAAGAACGCGATTCAGCTGTTGCAACCACCTACGGAGACTCTGACAGCCTCAATCAACCCAAGTGGACTGAAAGTGATGCCAATTATCTTGATTGCTCAGGTAAGAAATGTACACAGTTAAAAGCAATCCTAAGGCTGTATCAATAAAGTCTAATACACAACTCAGTTTCCTCTACCATTCCAGTTACATTTACTACTGGAGAAAATTGTGACTGTGTCTTGTGTGAGGACACCATACTCAAAGCCTGCATAGGCTGATTACAAACCCACTTTTACTTGAGAAACTTGCTTTAATGAACACAATGGGGTCCATAGATGTTTGTTCAATATGATAATAACCGTTTGTCTTAGCGAATTTCAGCCATAGGTGATTGGTGTGATTGTACATAAATAGTTGGAAGCCAAAGGGTGTGTTCATTACGGCCATACATTTGGTATCGCAGTGTTATGCTGTCATTCTACTGTACTGTAAACAATACCAAGAACATGTTGAGGTTGTCACAGAAGACCATGGCGGCACAATGGTCCTGAAATTGAGAAAAATACAATGTAGTGCATAACCAATGTAATGTTCTCTGATTACTGGTATGCAATCCACTTTGAGAGGATCAACATGTATTGTAAATCTCTTGCAAACCACTTCCCCTTTGGTGGCAGGTGAAATTGTGGAGGCTCCAGAAGTTGCTCACACTGTGGAGATTGTCTCGACTGATGGAATCCTTCCACCAACCACTAATGGCTCCGTTGAAGTCGCTGGCAGTGTACAAGAGAGGCTGACGTTTGACTCAGAAAATTCCCCTTGTGACCAAGAATCGTGCCAGCTTTGTACACCAGATGACAAATCCTTTGATTACGAGTTAGACAACCAAGGTTAGTTTGTCATTATTTTTGTTTCAGAAGCTTGACTCTCTTCATTTTATGCTTCCTGGCATTTAATAGAAGGCAGAAAATTTGTGTTAAAGTATCAGAAAAATAAGCAAAGGATTTATCTTTTGTTTTACTAAAAGTAACCTTTTTAAAGCCATTGTTTTGCTTGTTTATTGTTTTCATTTAAAGTGCAAATCATAAACAGCGAGTACGAGGCAATGGGTCTGAGCAGCTCAGAGGATGGCCCGGACCTGTGCTTCACGTCGGCCTCCATGAAAGTTGTGGTTACAACTCTGTCCCCTTCGGGCTGCACAGATATCCCCCTGGTCTCGCTGACCAGCACCAGCCAGTCAGGTGCGGAGGAGGTCCCAGGCTACCCCCACTCCCTACCCCCCATGCAAATCTTCCTCAGTAAAATTACCGAATCTGGGCAGACGGATGCAGCGCTCCAAACTTTTGCCCAGGACTTGGGCGAGAACTTCTTGTCGGTTGATCAGGTTGGAGTAACTGAGGATGTTAGAGGTCCTCTTGATGCAGAAAATGAGGAGTGCACGGAGAACTCTCCAAGACAAGGTAATAATTTCTTTCTCTCTTCTCTGATTATCTCTTTCTTCTCTCTCTCCTTTTCAAGACAAGAGGGCAGCTTATTGTTTGCACTGTTCACTGGCAAGCTTGTAGGTTCTAGACCCCAATTTGTTTCAGAGAAAAACTTATTTTGGAAATGTATTGATTTTTATATTTTGGGTTTGCATGTCTAGTTAACCCTTCCTGTCCAGATTTTTGTTTGGAAGATTTTGAAGGATTGAGGCAATGGTCACCCCTCCACTGTACAAATTCAAGAAATAATTGATGATTTTGGAGGATTGAGGCTGAATTCAATTTTTACGTAGTGGCTGTTGGAGGATATTCCAGGACAGTCGTGTATCCTTTAATTAAAGTCTAAGGAAAATGGTTTTATCAACCTGTAATGCCTGTTCCTAAAATCTGAAATGCATTTTAGGAAGAGTATTGTTAAAAAATATCAATTTTCACTCACAAACTTTCTTTGATATGTTTGCCATGTACAGAAGTCGGGGCTTTAACTCAGAAAGAAAACTCTGAGACTGAAGCAGAGGTTGCCGTTAGTCATCAAGAGAGGATCCCTCAGTCTCCTGAGAGTCAAAGGGAAGACGAGGATCGTCAAGCTGCAGGCAGCAGCAGCGTGGAAGACTCCAAGCGTACAGAGACAGAAGCTGAACGGATCCAGGGTGATTATGGCCAATCATCAATCTCCTTGTTTATTGTTTTCTTTAATCTTGTTAAAAGCACTACAGTGAGTTCCAGTATTATTATTATTATTTTTAATCAGATTATTACTCAGCAAAAGTGATGTCATCGAGCATTTGCACCAAAATTCGCAGGATTACAACTTTGTGAATTTGAGAAGCTGTAGGAGAGATTTTGCATGAGAATGGTTGTGGTTAGCGTACTGGATACATCGTAATTTTATGTGGTCTTGTGATGTCATACTTGACTCGCTATCCAAATTATGATTGGCTCAAATATGCCGCTAGAAACAATGATATGTCATCTGAAGCATCAAAGCACAGTTTTATATTAACCATGTACTCAAAGAATTCATTTTCAATCTTTTGCAGCCAACACCGTTCCAACTGTGACGAGCCCCCCTAGTCAAGACGTCTCAGACTGCTTCCTAAGCCCCGCCCCACAACCTCCCATGATCCTGTCTGCATCCCCGGAACTCGATGCGCTACTGTCTACGATAGCCGACACGTCGTTTGGCGTTGCTCCACCGCAGGATGGGCCATCCACGATGTTAGAGCAAGGAGAAGAGAATGCTCCAGAGAACCACTGCACAAATCTGGCCGTTCCTGATGGACAAAAGATGACCGACTATTTGCAGACTCCACAAAATGGTAGATTTGAGTTCTGTATATTTGTCTTTTTGACTTGGCTCTCCTAAGTACGACATTATTTTTCATATATAATAACAATAATACATGTACTTATGGCGCTTTTAACATGATCAATTCACTTTTCAAAAAAAATGAAAAATAAACAAGGAGATACGATTACCTAGAAGTGTACAGATTTCTGTCGAGATTGGGAAAGCAAGTGAGTTTTGAGAGCATTTTTGAATTTATTGTGAATTTCTCAGATATGGCATGGAATTCTGTTCCAGTCATGTAGAAATCATTAGAAACATATTTAACATTGTTGCTAGGCCACAAAGCGCCCTCTTTATTCTGTGCATAGAGATCATGACTTATTTTGTTGGACATTTTAAGACAAGGAGTTTTGTTTCACTTTATTATTTAGATGCTTCAAGTGTCATTCCCGCTCCAATTACCTCTGTCCCTTCCTCGGCCACAACTTTGGAAAATGAGGACCTGGACTCGCGCAACGCATCCAGTCAGTTCGGCGACCTGACCCTGCCACCTCTAGGGGAGGACTTTGAATTTCCTGAGGAGGACTGCATCTCCCTGGACTGCGACACAGAGAGCTTCTTGAACGATCTCAGTGACGAATTGACAGAAATTGACAGGAAGATCAGGTAATTCTGGGAAAAAAAGTTTGTCGGGGACGACTGATTGAAAAGTTCCTAGTACAGGCATGCAACTTTTCCTCAGATCAGCTGATTTCCTCTTTTTTCACTTCCAATGTTATTATTGATAGAAAAAAAAACAACAAAGTCTAAGAAAGATTGAAATTCTTTTTGTGACTTCCCAGTTGCATGCCTGCTAGTAGTGTAAGCGGAGCCTAATTGACAGGGGACACTTTCTCAATTTCTGAAGGCTGGGGTGGGGCCACTTAATTTGTAAAATCATACAGTGCTGAGTCAGGGGCGGTATAGGGAGTAACACTCAGGGTGGTACAGTTACTTACTTGTTAATAGGTTTTAACAATCATCGTCGGTTTTGAGGCCGTTGTCCAGTCCATATTCATTTTTGCTCTTCCCCAACTACTTGCTTAAGTTAATCATTTAATTTTGACAACATTGCCCAGTGATGCAGAGAAAAGAACGAAATCAGGATCTCCATCTCGATGTAGGAACCGACCCCTGCACACCGCTGACACCAGTGATCAACTCGGGTAGGTTTATGGGTTTAGTTTGGAAGGAGATTAAAATGTCATAAGTTTATCCGAATGTACTCGTTTTACAGTTCTCAACTAAAAAAAAAATTTTTTTTAGAATTGTTATTTTTCTACTGAGCACAACATTTTTACAATATAATTCAGCGTGGTCAGCAAAGGGAAGACGCTTTCATTTTGCGATTTCTCACTTTCAGAAAAAGTGGCCCATCTCGGAAAGAAATTGCGACCCCCAGAGAGCAACCCTCTATACATACAGTGGACTGGTCCGAGGTGGAGCAGTACCAACCAATCAGCAGGAGCCTAGCAGGCGGGGACTGTTCCACTAATGACCTGCGGAGGTTTATCAGAAAGGATGAGGGGCACTCCGCAGGGACCCAAGATGCTTCACAGCCGACAGCTGCTGGTAGAAACTGGTCAACAACTCCGAGCCATTTCCAAGGATCAAGAAATACTCAACCTCAGCCCGTATCAACAAACCAGGTCATGTTTTTTTAATTACATATGATTACATTGATATTCATTTAGATTTATGCCAGTATCCAATCTCAAGTGCATCGTAAGATCATCACAAACTCATCACAAGCCCATCACAAGTGCATCATAAGTCCATCACAAGTGCATCAAATGACTTGTGACAAAAGCATTCATTGTGATTGTTTATCCCCTGATAATTGTGACTTGGTGTTTGATTATCTGTTAACCGGACTTGTGACCGACTATTTCAGGAACATTTGCAGTATGGCATTTGGGAGACGCACGTGGTGTTGCTGACATTTAATGTGAGTGGGGTAAAAGTCCATATCCGGAACGACTACTGTCCTTTATAAACTCTCTGTTTCTCCCTGTTTACTCTAGGTGATACCTAGAGGCTTCTGCTATGATTTTGTTCGGAACGGTCGTTGTTTACGCAGAACCTGCCCTTATGTACATTCCAAACCCAAGGTCAGCTCTCGGACTCAGGTACGGATAGAACTATACATGCAATTGTTTTGACAACATAATTTACAACATCTCGCCTACTTCCTCATAACTTTTCCATCTTAATTTTAGTAGTGCTCCCACCACAAGCTTTACGAGTAGAAAATCAAGTTTGTATTCCTACAAATAGTTGTCACGATTTTACCTTCTTCTTTTTTCTTTTGTTTTAAACAAAACAAAAAACCAAAGGCATGTTGTTTAAAGTTGAATTGAATTATGACCTTACCCAACAAAAGTCACCCGAATTACTGTAGAGTAATGTTTGCAGAACTAAAGCTGAAATTGTGTCCACTTTCTTGTTCATTTTTTTGTTTTTAATCATTCTGCTTTCATGTTTGCATTTGTTTGAAGTATCCCCCTCCGCCCTCCAGAAATGTATTCAAGGGTCCAGAGAAACGGCGTGAAAACGTTAAGGATCTGCTGGCTGTGGTCAGTTAATGATTATTCAATTTAAAAAACTACACAATTATTTTTTCAAATAATCAATCATTAATTTGTTTACTTACGGTTTTGAATAAGCAAAACTGATTCCAAAACAGGTTTTTAATAACCAATCATTTCCTCAGCTTTTCAGAACATTTGTCTGGACATCATCTTCAAGTATGTCTTTCATTGTTTTCAACCCACTCTTTCTAAGATATATATGTGCATGGAAGTTTAGGGGTCTTGGCTTTTTGACGTGTGCTCTTGTACCGTTGGAAAAGAAGCTTTCGTTTTCACAAAAATTAATTTTTAATTAATTGTAGGAAAAAAAGGAACTGAGTAACTAAAAGTTCAAACAACAAAGTACAAAAAAATGGTGCAATCGACATCACTGCATTGTTTTTGTTTTGTTTTGGGGTGTTTTTTTTTTAGCTCCAGGCAATTTTGTTAGTGATGTGTAGACCTGCTGCACGGTGTGCCCTCGCTGAGGACAGATTGGTTATTTAAATTCAGTATTAATGAAAGTACAAACTGTCTACTCGTAGTATCACAGAGGAACAGTGACCAGCCCTCGGATGTAATGTCAGACGCACAGCGTCTATTGTGAAGAATTGGAGATTAGAGAAGAATTTAAAATGAGACACCAAATATATGCTCTCAGTACTAGACCTTGATTTAATTTTCACAACAAAAAGAGCATGGAGCCCGCCATTTTTAGTGCTAATTCAAAATTCATCTATAAACTTGATGTTTTTGTGGGTATTTCAGGAGAATCTGAAACATTGAGTTTATAATACCACTGGTGTTTCTCTTGTTAGAGTGAGGCGAACTGCAAATTTTTCCCACTTTTTGTGTAAACGGCAGACAAATCGCATATTAACAGATAATAAGTAAATCTTTCTTTGACTTTTACAATAGGTGAATGAATGCAACGTGGCGTTGGGCGTACATCTGAGAGGTCGGCATTCTAATGAACCAGGGTGAGAATGGGTTATAGTACTAGTCTTGGCCAAAGACTCAATTTACATTCTGTTCCCCTAAATCAGCCAGTCTTTGGCAAGTACAGCCCAGCTGCTGCTGTAGTAGAGTACACTATCATTACGATGAATCCAGTCTTTGGGTATTTCGGGACTCGGACCTCCCCTACGTGGCGGACGGGACAAAGCCTCAGTTTGTGTAATATCTTTCATTTCTGCCATCCAAAGTCTTGCAGCCTTAAAAGATTGTTGAATACTTGGTCCTTTTTTTCCCTACAGATTCTTGAGGCCTGTCAGCTACCCTAATAATATAGGTGATGTTGAGAAATGTTAATTTATTTGTGGTGACAGTACAAATTGTTGGGTAGTCATTGGCAGTTTGGTGATGTAACTTGCACCTGTACTAATATTGAGAGTCCTAAGAGCAAGCTGGCTCCATCCAGGAACAGCAGATGGCCTTCTAGTAAGGATCACCATGTACAAGCATTACATTCACTGTGTGGACTTCCGAACAAAAGATGTCCACATAAACCAGGTAGCAGCAACGTTGTGTGGACTTGCCCACGTCCACACAAGGTTTTCCCCCATCTGGAAAACAGGTTCATACATGTAGGCATTTTTGGGTTAGGTTTATTTGTGGCAAAATAAAGAGAAACACTAAAGGGAATCATAGAAAAAAATTGGGTTGAAAGAGTTTTCACAGTGAGAGTGAAATGATTTTTTTCACTGGTTTTTCTAAATTACTCAAAAAATAAGGAATGTCCACACTAGGTATGTAAAACAAATGTGTGTGTGTGTGTGTGTGTGCACACACTCGGTGTGTTCACGCATGCACACACATTGGAATAAAGTATACAGCTAATTTTCATGTTCACTAAACTCGTAGCATCATTGCTCGGATGCGTGGAACTTGGTGACAATTGTTTGTATAGTGTCTTGTTGTATCTCTTTCTTTGTCACTGTGAGTCCATTTGAACACACCTCTAGCTCATTCCTTGTCGTGGGTGGCAGAAGCACGGTCACATGGTATCACTAATATAGGAAAGGACTGAAATTTGCATTGGGCATTAACTAGACACGTGAAAAGTGTGGCACGTGCAATTTCTTGAGTATGGTGCCTGGGACTGGTTAGTGGTTACAGTGCCCTAAGGCTACCAAGACTCATCCTCAATTCAGTGTTTGCAGTGTATCATCAGACATGTATTCAAGGCATCATTTGGTCATTAGTGTAAGCCTTTGCCCCCTCAGACCTGTGAGTGACTATGAGCCATTTTCCTTGGCTGCATTGATGTGCACCTCATTGGCAGTCAATATTATGTAAACAATGGTCAAATGACAAATGCTCTATCACCATGTTAGGAGTACTTTTGCACCATTTTATTTTTATTTTTAACACTTTGTATTGTTTGCACAGTATTTCTTTCTGTTGGTGTAAAACTTAACACTTTGCACACATGATGCAATTTTTAAGAAATCCTTTGTAAGTCCATCGTAGCTACAATTATAGCCCTGTGAATCATGCAAGTCCCATGATGGATTTGACCTATAATATGAGTTTGTTTTTTGACCTATAATATGAGTTTGTGAAATTGACCCCTAGTCAAATATTTCTTTGATCTCCTGATCAGGTGTGAGGACCGAGAGGCCACCAGTCTGGACTCGGAGGGCAACGCCTCCCCGGCAGCCATATTTGAGGCGGCCTACCTACTTCAGCAATGCTCCTCCTGGCGTGAGACCAGGGAGACCCTCATTGACATCTGCCAGCGTCGGCCCGAGGTGGCCAGTTGCCGGCCGGTGGTCCAGGAACTAATGGACAAGCTGCGCGGCTCGCCCGAGGTGCTGGGGGAGAAATTTGGCAACTTTGTGGCTGTCTTCAAGAGGTATCTTGCCGAGAATGGTAAGTCTACTTTCAGACGCCCAATTTACATTCATGCCTTTGCGCTGAGTATAAGCTACTATGGGGTCTGTGCACGAGTACCTTGGAGGGGGGGGGGGGCACTTGTAGTGACATTCAAACACATTGCCGATGACGCCTGATGCTCTTGTGAAGACACTATGGCTTTGTGTACATTCAGAATTATTATTATTATTATTATTATTAATCCTTTCTGGTAATGAAACCAAGGATTCCTCAAAAGCGCCCTAGGCACTGTAGCTCGCAAGCCTGAAGAAACCTGTGGAGAGAAGACAATGAGAAGACATTACAGTTTTAGAGGCGGGAGGAAAAGCCCAGAAGAATATTCTGGGGAAAACCCACGGAATCAGGTAGGGACCGAAAACCCGATCCACATATTGGCCCAGGCGGGATTCGAACCCGGGGAGCGTGGGTGGAAGGCGAGGGAGTACCCGCGCTCACCCCGTGCGCACTTTACGCCATATACGTTCAAACCAGTATGCGGATGCTGTGTGTCCCATGCACTGTAGAATAGCGCTCTCTTGTTCACGCACGGAGCCCCTAAGTAATAAAACTTTGACAATAATATTATCATCGGGGCAGCATAAAGTTTTGCCGGGGTGGCCCGGCTGGGCTTCTAAAACCCCTATTGGCGACCACAACACTTTCATGGTGAGGTACGTTTCACGAAATGTTACTATTACGGTCACTCCCTGAATTACGTTACTGAATATCGACTGAGCCTTGAACCTCGAGTATTAAAAAAAGATTGCCTTCAACTTTTCAATGTTACAGCCAGTGACCCTGCAACAGATAGCCTGAAGCAAGCCCTATCACGCCTGGGGGTCAGTAGTGCCAAGCTATGCTGTGACAATAGCCAATGGCGCCAGGCTCGATACATCCTAGACTGCCTGTACAATCAAAGCTTCCCTTGCCCAGTGGAACTTGCCCAGAACGTGCTCCTAATACAACAACTTCTATCCAAGCATCAACCTCCAACCTTACAAGAAGGCAGCATGACCCCTTGTGCTAAAGGTGTATGAGGTGTTTATTTTTGTGCCTTTTTTATTCAGGCAAACCAAATGGCAGTTAATGCCAAAATGCAGTTAATGAAAAGGGGTAACAAAGAGTGGCATATCAAGTGGTAGTAATACACATGGGAGGAGAACTGCATGAAGTTATTTCAATTTATGCAAACTTTGTGCAAATTAATGAAAGGTTTATATGGTTACATTATGGCCAAGTTCCATAACACAATAATCACCCTGCATTGACTGGTCAGAATGCAGAATTTTGGTGCATTTTTTTGTAAACCACTCTGGTTTATTGCTCTACCTTGCAGTATGTATGCTCCATGCTGCCCCCTGCCTACAGTCCATCCAAAAATGGACTGTGTCAGATTTTGCCGTAAGCACCTCTCACATTTGGTTTGTGTATCTTCCCACAGTGCTTAGGACAGAGTTGACTAAGCTACAATTTGCTGAGCAGCAACCAATTTCATGGAATAGTGCATCACTTACGACATGCGTAGGACTTACGCAACAAATTTGTTGCGCAGTTATCTTAGAATCGATTTCACAAAACTTGGCGAAGCTGTGCAACAATTAAAATAATTTAAACATCTTGGATGGGGATAATAACAGCATTTTTGACAGCTGTTTGCGTATGTTTTGCCCGACATTATACGGAATCATGCGGCAACTCTAAAAATTCTGACACGAGTGAAATAGCGATTTATTTACCTAAAACCCAAAGCTATGAGTGTCTTGTATCAATCTTGATAAGTTATGCAATGACAGTCTCCACGACGATCACAATAGTGTATTTTCAGTGGCTATGCCTAAGTTACATCACCAAAAATGATTGCAGAAGTTACGCCATAATTTGTTGCACAAGTCGCGTACTTACGCACTGTGAAACGTTTGTGAAATTGGCTGCTGTTTATGCAAACAAATTTAGCTAATATTAAACCAATCAGTTACGTGGCGTGGGGTTGGTAATTAACCTATTCTGACTTGATTATTTGTACCATGCTTGAGAAATTCTGTCTTTTTGTAGTTTAGCAGCTCTATGGAAATGGATCCCGGATTGAATGTAAATACTAAAAAAATAAGTAATGATAAAATCTAAATGCGTTATTTTTCCACAACAAGAAGAAAGTCAGTTTGAATTTTATTATCGTTGTTGTCATGGTTCTTTCGTAGTTGAAATTTCCACTTTGTCATACAGGCTTTCTGAAGGTTTTGTTAACTCGTGGAGGAAAAAAGCGTACAAAGTGTATTTCCATGGAAAGAAAGGACGTGGAATTTTTGTTTCAAGTGTTTCCTTGTTGGATATTTTTTTGGGGGGGGGGTTGGCTCTAGATCTAGTTACACTAGGAGTTGTAACTAGATCTTTTCTTGAAATATATAGCATAAATTCATCATTTTGGGTCGTTAGAAAAAAAGTGTGGGTTTTTTTTGGTGTTAGCTGTTAAGATTGAAGTTTTTGAACAAAAAATATTACGGTGTATGAACAAAATGCATACTTTTTGTATCCTTTTGCTATGTTGGGATATATGTTTCTATGGTTTTAATTTTGTGTTCTTTTTTTTTTCAATCTTAAAAGATCAAAGACGTCCACTTGCATTTTAAAAATTGTTCATATTTCAGATTTTTTATCTTTGGTAAAATTGTCTCGCAGCTTTCCTCAGAAGTTTGTATTTATGAGTTTGTTTTCATTTTTCTTGCCAGGGTTACTATAAATAAGTTGTTTTTCAGCGATTTAAAGGGATAATACATTTATACATATGTTTATTATCCAAAACTTGGCGGACAGAACTGAACAGAAAACTTAATCACTTTAATGACGGTGATGTTCACCGAACACCTTCAGATTTAGACTGGCTGTAGACTGGTAAGGAGAGCCCGGCAGTGCTATCGTGTAGGATCACCCCTCAATGCCAATGAATGGGCAAAACCTGGTACATTGTGCAGACCAGATGCATGACAAGACTCCAATGAATAGCCATTCAGAATCAGTGGAATGGAATTCTGTGCACTCTGGGACCAGCTCTACTAGGATTGCCTTGTCTTGTCTTTCCCCAAAAAATCTGTTAAAATTCTCTCGACACGTTAAAAGGGTGAACTTACACATTCATTGTCATTTCAGGAAAGTGGATTGTAATCTTTGATTTAGGAAATGAGAATCATTCTAGTATAGTGACCTAGACATTTCCGAGAATATGTTTTCAATTTTTGTTCAAGATTTTTCCAAGAAGTGGAACATTCATAGTAAATTCACCATAATTCTCTTGGACACAATTTTTTTTTTTTATCACAGTAACACAACCCGTTATTGTATGAGCGATTATTGTTTGAGCCCCTTAATTCAAATTAGTTGTAGTCTTTCAAGTTTCCTTGTTTTATAAGTTGTTAAATAAGTTATGTTTATGATAATTTCCTTTTATACGTATATATTTATTTATATATTTTACAGTATCCAAAACTCAGTCATCTTATATTATATATATATTTATATATTTCATATATTTTTATTCAGTTTCAGACATTTTATTTATATCCTTTTTTTTTATTTCTTTAGTAGTTAGGTCAGAGAAAGTTGAGCTTTATTTTTTAAGATCTTTATTTGCCGAATGTGCAAAATTTTATGTGATTGATTTTAGAATTTTTGTTTAGAAATGTTACCTCATCAAAATGGTCAGTACCATCTCACTTAAGAAATGGGGAAAATACCTACAACAGATTAGGTTCAATTTGAGAGAAAAAAAAAATATAAAAATGGGCAAAACTGTACAGAAACCTTGAGTTTCATATTGTTATAGAACCTTATTAAGAATAAGTTTTTATCGTTTTGTAGAAATACATGCACAGGCAAAAGTCTTCATTATAAAAAAAATCTTTTATTTCTTTCTGCCATTTCACAATAACACTGAAACCACTAAACAGCAACATAT
>JASAOE010000397.1:0-50000 GCA_029964075.1 Patiria pectinifera
GCCCATAGAGTTAGCACCCACACTTCAAATTCCTGTGCGGTAATCTTTTGTGGAATCCCTGCACAATTCTTGTGTGTAGTTAAGCTCAGGGCAAGCAGGTTGATTCGTTCATGCTTCACTGCATTCCACTGCGAAGCATGACACAGTTACTGTAACACATCATATCACTTCATCTAACTTACACACCCATTGCACTGTGTTGCATCTGGCAGGGCTGGGGTTAATTTCTCCACTTGTTAATCCTTTCTCAGCGTAAAATCAAGATGAGTCCCTCCGAGTATAATGAGATACGGACCCGCCCCTCCCTGGAGGAGCAACTTGAGAGCATCATCAGCGGTGCGGCCCTGATGGCAGACTCCTCCTGCACCAGAGACAATCGTAGGGAGAGGATCGTGGCTGAGTGTAACGCAGTCAGGCAGGCACTGCAGGACTTGCTGTCTGAATACATGGACTGTGTAAGTGACAATTAAAATTCTAAGGGGGTTATAGGCCCTGTAAGTATGGTATACCTATCCCAAGATTGATTTATTTTTTCCTTTTTCTAATAAGATGGGAATTTGAACATTGTATATGCATACTAGCAGGTTTTCACATTATTTTATTCCTAGGCTGGCCGCAAAGATCGCAGCGACCCCCTGGATCAAGCCATTGATCACATGTGCAGCAAGACAAAGGATTTACGCAGACAGGTTGGTCAAAATGCTATCAAATTTTTCATTTGATAGCACGAAGTGAAATGCATTAATTTGTAACCCATGAGGCTGTGAAAATTGTATTTTTAAGCAAGCTCAATATTCTGTATAGGCGCAGACTACAAATGCAGAACCATGTGCTGCTTGAGAAGAATAACCGTGGCTATTTTATTGAATGGTTTCTCCACAGCTGCGTAAGGCAGTCGGTGACCATGTCTCAGATACCTTCTTGGAGACCAACATGCCCCTGCTGGTACTCATCGAGTCAGCCAAGAGCGGCAACGAGAGAGAGACAGAACACTACGCTGGCGTCTTCAGAGAGCACGCTCAGAAACTGGTTGAGGTACGCTTCATCAAAATTGGTACCAATTTCCAAACAAACCATCAAACCAATGAAAGCAATGAATGTCTTGAAGTAAGAATTAAAAAATGACATAAATTGTTTAAACCAATACTTAGTGATATAAGATGAGGGGCTCTGTGCTAACGTGAATCTGTGTCTTTTGTTTCTTTTCATAGGTTGCTCATCTGGCCTGCTCCATGTCTAACAATGAGGAAGGAGTCAAGATGGTGCGCATGGCAGTGGCACAGATCGAGACCCTCTGCCCACAGGTGAGATTGGAGAGTCCTCACGAGTCCTCACGAGTCCTCACGAGTCCTCACGAGTCCTCACGAGTCCTCACGAGTCCTCACGAGTCCTCACGAGTCCTCACAAGTCCTCACGAGTCCTCACGAGTCCTCACGAGTCCTCACGAGTCCTCACGAGTCCTCACGAGTCCTCACGAGTCCTCAAGAGTTCTCACGAGTCCTCACAAGTCATGCAGTCCCAATTCATTTCACAACCTCTTTAAACGAACTCTGACGAAGGCATTCTTTTGTTGTTGCTCATCTCCTGATTTAACTTGATTTGTGACTGGACTTGTGATTTACTTGTGATCCAGCACAAATACCTCAACTTTAACACTGGTCTATTCAGTTACAATTTTCACATAGTTGAATCCAATTGTTAAATGAAATGTGCCTTATTAATGACAAAGCCGACTTTGTCTATTTTTGTCTTCAGGTGATCAATGCAGCTCGTACTCTGGCTGCTCGGCCACGGAGCCAGGTTGCCTTGGAGAACATGGACGTCTTCAAGGTTCAATGGGAGACCCAGGTCAAAGTACTGACTGAGGCGGTGGATGACATCACAACTATTGATGACTTCCTGGCTGTCTCAGGTCTGTTTATTTGTCACAGTGCAGAGCCAATTGCCAAGTCAAACTAATTATTTTTTTTTTAAATGCTGACCATGCAAAGCATACAACATGAAAATAGAAGATACAAGCTGATGTTAAAACAGTCAAAAACATAAGCAAATGAAATAGAATCCAAAGAGTAAATCAACAAGTCAACTACAAACCACGACAAACAAGTGAATAATTAAAATTGCTTAAATGAAATTTGGTGTCTTGTGTGATGGAATTTTGCATTGTGGGGATGTAAATATAATATTCAGTAATATTCAGTGTTTCCCTTAACTGAGAGGTTCTTTATAATCCCTGTATACTCAATACTGTCAGAGAGCTTTTGATATAAATAAGTTACAAGCTTTATGGCAAGTTGAGCATTTTTAAAACTCTAGTGCAAATTCTTAATAGCACAGGTTTTTATGTATTCATAAGTGCACACATTTCAATTGTGTTCTCATGTGTATGGTATGCACTGAGCTTTTGGTCATCATTTGTTACACATAGCGGGATGTGGTTCTGTGCTCATGTTGGGGATATGATTTTGAATTGTTTGTCTTGATTCCAGAGGGTCACATTCTGGAAGATGTCAACAAAGCCGTCATGGCCTTACAGATGGCTGATGTAGACAGTCTGGATCGGACAGGTGGGGCCATCAGAGGGCGGGCTGCTCGCATCTGTGCCGTGGTGGATGCCGAGATGCAGAACTATGAACCGGGCCTGTATACTGATAAGGTCAAGGAGGCTCTACTGGTGCTTCAAGATCAAGGTAATTGGTGAATGGATTCAGTGGTACCCACTGCTTTATCCGATTCAAACCAGCCAACCAATGCTGGCAAGCTTTTTGAAGTCAGAGTTTTTAACCGTGACCAGGTAATGGAAATGTTCTTCTGGTCACTAAAATGGCACTTTGTCATATGAAAGTAGAATTTTGATTTTTTTTTTAGGACTACTCTTCTTATAACGGAATGTTGTTTCTCCGTAGTCATGCCTCACTTCTCTGGAAAGATGGAGGGCGCCGTTTCTGCGCTTAACTCCAACAATCCCCAAGACGTGGACGAGAATGAATTCATTGACGCGTCCCGCATGGTGTATGATGGAGTCAGAGATGTGCGAAGGGCTGTGCTTATGAATAGGGTAAGGCTTTGGTATTTGTGGAAAGAAAAGTCCACCCATCTTTGTATGGTACCTGGAAGGCAATATGTGGATTCTAATGAAGTTGGCCTTGTCATAATATGGGCACCACACTATTTCAGAAGCATCAGTCCCGTTTTTTTTTAACTTCGTCTATGTCTCCACTTTGGAGTCAGCCTCAGGAAATAATTTTGTCAGGTCATGAGTATTCACGAGCTAACGAAATTGGAGGAAGTCACTATTTACTAAGAATTTATTTTTGTTAAAACATCAATATTGGTAAAGTTGTATTATTTTGTTATTTTTCCATCCTAGTCTCTTGAGGAAATGGAGACTGATACAGAATATGATGAAGAAGAGTATGATGCCAAGAGCAAATGTAAGTTGTTCTTTCTTATCATAACCAGCTATTTCCTGACATTTTTAACTATTTGTGGTCAGACATCAAAACATTTTCAACCATAAACAAATTTGTCCAGTTAAAAGCAGATGCGCTTGTTTCTGAGTTATTTAAATTTTAACTTAAATATTTTACTTCCCTAAGAGTAAAGTACTTTTTGTTTGTTGGTTGAAAATATAGGGCCAGTTTCATGCAGGTGCCAAGCGCAGATATTTCCTTAATAGCAAAGAAACAGTTTCCTAGCCTGAATGCTAAGTGTTGCACATTGGCTGTGACTTGAGCCCAATTACATGACGCTGCTAAACAGAAAATGCTTCTTACAATATTTACACGCTAAGCAGAATTCAGCAGTGACCTTTTGGCTGGTAACCTGTTTTTCTTAAGCACATTTTTTTCTGTACTTGGCAAGTTCCTGTG
Source organism: Patiria pectinifera (assembly GCA_029964075.1). Taxonomy (NCBI): domain Eukaryota; kingdom Metazoa; phylum Echinodermata; class Asteroidea; order Valvatida; family Asterinidae; genus Patiria; species Patiria pectinifera. Next base: position 3,873 of record JASAOE010000397.1, read on the forward strand.
CTTAGCATCTCTCATGAAATTAAACCCTTGACATGCGCAAGAGTTAATATTGACGGTATCATTTGATGGCAATGTTTGTTTGTGTGTGTTTCTTGCTGTAGCGAGCTATAAGACTGAGATGACAGAGGAAGATGTTGACGTAACTGAGGGAGTCACTTCAAGGGTGAGTTACTCAGAAAAATATTGGAAATAGATAACAAATAAATTATCGCAAGATACCTAACTCCAAGTAGATCAAATGCATCTAAGTCCATCCAGCCACTCGGGAGAGTCCATTTGGATGGGTATCACACTTTTGGGTTTTACCCCTTTCTCTGTCCTCAGGCCATGATGCGTGATCTTCCAGAGGTTGAGAAACAGAAGATCATTGAGCAGGTGGAGCTGTTCCGCATTGAGAAGGAGAAACTAGACCTAGAGATGGCTAAATGGGACGACACAGGCAACGATATCATCATCCTAGCCAAACAGATGTGCATGATCATGATGGAGATGACTGACTTCACACGGTAAAAGTCCCTCAAAAGCCGTCTCTCAACTAAGGGCCGATTTTATAATTTTACGCAATGCTTTAACCCAACTTTAATTGCATTTTATGGCTGATACGCAACAAGTATCAATTCATTTTATGCGAGTTAAGCAGTGCCTAGATCTGTGTAACCTATCAGTCATGTTAGGTTACTGCACAGTGGCATGCAAATCTAAGTGGACAGTTTTACTGACAAGTCAATGATCGCCGTAATGGTTGAGAATTTCTTTTTTAATGGCACGTAGTATTAATCCAAAAGACTACTTTGTGACTGATAATGCTATCTCACGCTAATAGATTTCTATTTAATGGGTCGTAAAAACATAATGCAGCCATGGGTAAAACATGTTGCCAAAATTTTGTGCAGGGCCTAAGTTCTGAACTTATAACTCCGTGTCGACCCGGACCACCCATTTCTTTGCCTGAAATGTGTCAATACTTTGTTGTTACCCTGTAGTGGTCGAGGGCCACTCAAGACCACCATGCATGTCATCAATGCAGCCAAGAAGATTGCCGAGGCTGGCTCCAAGTTGGACAAGTTGGCCAGAACCATTGCTGATTTGGTGAGTATCTGCTTCCTCTTCAGTCCTTTAGTCGGAGGGGATATGGTACTATTAGCCAGGCCATCACTCCAACTTGACATGAGCTCGTCAAGATTTTACCATTTTCGCTGTAAAGAATGAATGTTAAATAAGTGCTATTTGTCATACATTTTTTAAATCAAGTTATCAAAATAACTTAATTCATTTTTCTCTATTTTTTATCTTGATTTTGTCCAGAAGCTTAGTGAATTCCTTCAATTTAATTTCATTAAAGATGTTTAAATATGTAAACCAACCAAACAAATTTGTCACACATGGCTAGAACTACTTTTGAAAAAAATTAGACTTTTTCAAGTCAACACTTTAATCCATATAATATCTGCATATGTTGAGATGCAAAATTGAGTAACGTATAAAAATTTGTTTGGTTCAACTAATGATAACATTTCAAGAAATCAGGTTTTTTTTGTAGATTAAAATGTTTTCAAAATATTGAGTATGAGTGAAAGAAATCAAGAATGATATTTTTTGATCAGAAACAATTTTATGTTTCCTTGTGTCCACAGTGCCCAGATTCGTCCTCCAAGAACGACCTGATTGCGTATCTGCAGCGTATCGCCCTCTATTGTCATCAATTGAACATCACTAGCAAGGTGAAGGCGGAGGTGCAGAACATTAGCGGAGAACTGGTGCTATCTGGGGTACGTATTTGGATTTTTGAGTTTGGAAGTTGCATTAAGAGATGTAAATTTTAAAGCACTGAATATTGAGTACTGTCCAAGTTGAAAAACAATTCGCTAACTTGCTTGGGTGGGACTCGAACCCACAACCTCCTGCTTACTAGTCCAGACTGTTAATTGACTTTAATCGCAATGGCCGCACCTGATTAAGGTCAAATAAATTACACGTATAGGAGCCAATTTCAAATGGAGTTTGAAACCTTGATAATTTGCACCCGTTTCCTTTTCCTAACTCTTCAGTTGGATAGTGCCACATCCCTGATCCAAGCCGCTAAGAACCTGATGGGTTCCGTGGTGCTGACTGTCAAAGCGTCTTACGTAGCATCCACCAAATACTCCAGACTCATGAAGAACATGGATTCCGTCAATGTAAGTCACTTTATGAATTTTCAGACTGCGGATGCATTATTCATAACATGTGAAGATGTTGATGTAAGTCACCTCATGAATATTCAGACTGTGAGCCTGGTATTCAATACCCCTGGTATTGTCACTGTAAGTCACTTCACAAATATTCAGATTTCAGATGGGTTCTTATTCATACCACGTTAGGATGTCTATGTAGGTTACTTCATGAATATGCAGATGTTAAGCCTTATTATGATTGAAGCTGTTGATGTGAGCTACTTTATGAATATTCAGATTGTGGCCTTATTATTCCTAACCAGCGTTGCTGTTAAAGTCACTTCATGAATAGTTAGATTTAATGCCTTATTCAAAACCATAAAAGCCATCTTATATTGATATTTTGAAAAGAATTTGAATGCCTGATTTATTACCAAAAATGAATATTTATATTTTGGTAACAACGGTATAGTCGTTCTTAATTATGAATATTCAAGGAGCAAATGATGGCCACTAACTTAAAAATTAAAGCGAGGTAAGGCATTGATGTTTGTTGTTTCCTGACTTTGTGACTTTGTAAATACCAGAAAGCATTACAAGAGTTTACTGGAGAAGAGGTGGGTACTCGTCATTTGAACAGACTCATGTAGACGATGCATTGCAAGTCTAAGTTGCAAGGATTTTATCCTCATCAAATCTAATTTATAATTTGAAATATTTAAGAAAAACTTACACGTATGATTGCACCAATTGATTGGTTTTGTTATTTTATGTTTCTTCATTTCATTTAAAACCAATCTTAACCATTAGTTGCAAGTTACTAATAGCATTTAATTGAATTATGCCAAAATTACTTTGGAAATTTTCATTTAGAGACTTGTATAACAAGGATTTATTTTCATAGCGAGGAAGAAACATATTTCATTTCTCTAAAAAAAGTTACCCTCTGCCTGCATTATCCATAGGACTATGTCTCTTTCATCAGAAGTAGTCTTAATTTCTCCAAAAATGAAGACACGTAATCGAGGAGTTTAACATTGTTTCTGTCCTCAGTTTTTCAGTTTGCATTTTTAACACATAAATTCTGCAATATTCCTTAGAAAGTTGATTTGCCTCAATTTAGCAAATATATTTGTTGGAAATATGCTGCTCCAAGCCATAACATTATTAGAATCAAAGTACAACTGCCATGTTCATTATGAATATAAAAATCCTACAAGGCATTGTGCAAAGGGTTAGTATTTTCAATAAAAATAATTTCAGTATATTTATTTTAATATAGTTTTGTTCACAACCATTTTTTGGGCTCACAATTCTTACAAAGCTAAAATTGAGACTGTGAAACTTGATGTTAAGATATTGGGCTTTGGATTACTGCAGTTTCAACAAAATATTAAATTGGCCATTTTGCCAAACTGCACATTTCTTTTAACCAACTGAAGGTGACAAACACATAATTTCTTATCAAAAAAAAAAATAACATGGAACATTAGTACATCACAGAAAGCTACGCACAAGAAATTGGGTTTCCTTCTTTTAACATGAACACACAACCAAACTTGCCGGAATCAACTGAGCTGTGTTTCTCACAATCTCCTGGACAACACTCAGTATGTACTGCTAACAGAATCAGGAAGGACAAAAACAAAATTTTTTAATCACCCACTGCAATATTCATTCATGCCATTTTTACAATTATGGACAGTCTCTTGACATAAATTCACCCCCAAAATGTGAAACCTACTTTATCCTTGAATTGGTAAATTGTTTTTCACGTATTCAATGTTATAACTCTTCCTGTTCCAGTCTCCCGTGGTCTCCTGGAAGATGAAACCCCCAGAGAAGAAGCCCCTGGTCCGTCGGGAGATTCCCGAGGAGGCCCAGGTCAAAGTTCGCAAGGGTCAGAAGAAGCAGCGCATCAACCCTGTGCAGGAGCTTAGCATCTTCAAAGAAAAATAAAAGACTCCTTCTAAGAAATTGGAGGATGATTTTAACATGCCCCTTTCAGACTTGTGCTCCAGAGTCAGGCAAAACCAGTTTCGTAGTTGAGTCCATCACAAGTCCACAAAGGTCATCGATTCCCAAAAGTCAACTCACAAGCTGGTCATATGAACCGTGACAAAGACATACCTTTGTCATTGTTCATCCCCTGTTACTTGTGACTGGACTTGTGAAATGACTTGGGATTTACCTGTGACTTTAGTTACTCCTTACTTTTTCAAACCTTTAACCTTATTTAAATCTTTGAAATAATTGAGTTCTTTGTGAATCTGGAGTGCCGGTGTGAACCGTGCTTCAATGAGAAGTGCAGGACATGAACACACAGAAGTGTGAAATTAGTTATTCTGATATCATAATATCAAGCAATACGAATATGAAAAATGTGTTTTTATGTAAACTTTTTAGCATAATCTGTGCAGAGAACGGAAAGTAGCTTAATATCAGAAGAAATGCAAAGATTTTAGTACAAAGCTGCTTCAAGAAAAGAATACAAAATTCCTATATTATACTTGAAAATGGAATGTTCAGTACAGTGACATACTGGTCGGCAAAAATGATTATGAAAAATGAAAGCCAGTTTGAATGTTTAATCTGACATTTAATATTCAGTTTGTGTTTTTAAAAAATAATGTGTGCTGGACTTTGTTTAGGTAAATAACACCGAGATGTTCCAAAGCTTACATGCATGAGCTTTATGCCTTTAAAAGTTCTTAGAAAAAGGTTGTATCCTTGCAGTTTCCTGGCTTAAAGTTTGACTTCTGCAGTTAACTAAATTCATTTTGAGAGTTGGAAACATCTTGCTTTTCTGAAATTCTGGCATGTTAACATGAATTTTAGAACTTAAAAAAAAAAGAGTAGCTTTCCAGAAATTAAAAAAAAAATTTAAGCAGAGTTTAAATTTCACAAGATTTGAAGATACTGGTAAATGAAGCAGAAAAGTTCATTTCCATTAGAATGAGTAACTGTATGGTGTATCACAATGAAGGGCTGAATATGCTTTACTTTAAGGAAAAATTAATTAAATGAATAAATCTTAAGTTTCATTTTGTCGTATGCAGTCCAGTGATAAACAGAGCCGTAGAACTGTGACTTGGGAGTGCTTTTGCGTCAATTTTAATGGACATATTTTGGTTTCACATTTTGCTCCAGCAGTCCAGGGTGTTATTGCAGTTTGAAGGGAAAATGGCGCGAAAGCCAGTGCCAGCTATGTAATTTGAGTATTAAAATGTAACTTTAAAGCTCATGGTAAAACTCACAGAGTTTATTTGATCACAACTAATGTAAAATAGCTAGCATAAAATTACATTTTGATGTTTCAGCAAAAGCGATACCATGATAAGTTAGATGTGTTTGTATATAGAGAGAGAAACCTTAGCAATCTTTGCAGAGATTGAAAATTGTCTGGAAAAAATTCCTTTGGTGCTGTAGGTATGAAGGTTCATTTTAATAAAGCATACACTAAAAAGAAGTTTTTTAATGTACATATAGAATGCGTTTTAAAAAGTACTATTATAATGGATCTAGGTCAAAGCTAAGTTAAGCAAAGCTAAAAGCTTGCATTTTGCATTGTATTCTTTTAGTTACGTATTCATTTTGGTTTACACGCTCCGATTTCTTTATTCTATAAATTTACTTTCATCAAACTTTCAAGCTTTGTGCATTTAAGGAAGATTGGTTTTCAATTTTAGAACAACTTCCAGAGAAATCCAGATTTGTAGAGTGTTATTCAAAGTTTATTGAGGATTATTCGAGATTTGTGGAGGAATAATCAAGGTGTATGGAACACTTCTCATGATTTGTGGACGATTAATGCAAATTACTGAGGATAATGCAAGCTTATCCTGTATTAATCCAGGTTTATAAAGGTTTAATCCAGATTAGTGGAGCATTTAATCCTGACTAGTTACAGAGCATTAATCAAACGTTTTGGAACATTAATCCAGATTAAATAATTATTACCAGTCAAAATTTCAAAAGAAGAAATAAGAATACCTGTGTAAACCCCCCCCCAAAAAATCTTTCACAATCTTGAACTTTCTGGAAGTAGTTTCCATGCAAAAAAAATCATAATAGTATGGTAAGCGCAGCCAAATTATGAGTTTTTAAATGCCATTCCAATTTTTTATTTTGTACATTAGTTCGTTTTGAAAGAAAAATCTTCCGGAATTCTATTGTAAAGTGTAGTTTTGCTATTTAGTAGTCAGCAGATTTGTGTTCGAAATCGCTCTCGTGAAGGAATATTGTTTTTTGCATAAAATAAGTACTATCCTTCTAACTGAAGTATATGAAATACATGTATAAGCTGAAACAATATCATGTAAAAAAAAAACCCAAATATTGTACTAGTTATTTTTTCTTCTTTGCTTTTTTTCACGAGTGCCTTTTGTGCCTTTGGTTTGTGCTTTGTAGGATTATTTGTTGATTTATTTGTGTTTACATATCATTTCCATATTTCATCAACATTGAGGAGATGGACTCATCCGTGTAAAGTTTAAAAACAAGAAAATGTAACACTCATTGTCTTGAGTTAATTTGTAGCGATGGTTAGAGTTTGTATATGCAGTCTTACATGTATTACCATTTTTTTTTGCTAACTTGCCAGCGCACAAGAAATTGATTTGATTATAATCTTACTTTTCTTTTTTAAATTTGAAATGGAAATGGGAAAAATTAGAACAAAAAGGTTTGAGCAAATAAGTCAAGCATGACAGAGCCTCAAAAACCAAACTGGGTTCTTGTCCTGTTTTTTTTTTAATGAAGCCCAGAGGATTGAAAAATATTGGCAAGTTATTTTAATAAAGACACGTCTCTGCATCAGTTAAACTGATTAGAAGGACAATTTTGTTTGCAAATTAATTTTGTAGTAGTTCTAAGCCCCATTAGTACAGTACTCTTTTGAATGCCAAAGAAAATCAGTTTTGTTGTAATACACGTAAATTGTAATGGGAAATAAATTCTGCTCAGCACCTCGCTTGTACAAAAGTTATTTCTAGTGTTTTTATTTTATGTTGCATCTTTTTGTGCCTTCGATAAAAATATTTATGTTTGTTTTCCCTGATTGCAATGCCCACTTTAAAACGCTGTACGCCTATAACTCAAAGTTATTCAAATTTTGCCAAGAAATTCATGAATAAACATAATGGTCTAGTCACGTGATATCACAAGAACAAGATGGCGGCGATTTAAAATTAATGGGAGCGTCGGGCGTCTGGAAATTTATGAAATAATCGTGACTTTTCCGGTATGTTTTTCTAGAATTGACATCGGGTGAGTATCATAATTTTGTAGGTAATATAATGGTGTAGGAAAAGTGGAGAAAGGCGTAAATAAATTGGTTACAGCACCCCGCAACTTTTACAAATTAGATGTGATTTTCTGACCTGTCGTATTCATGATTGTGCTACTGCTTGGTGCGCGCTAGCTGCAGCGGGCCGTAGCTAGCTGCGTGCGCTGAATTGGGAGATTGTTACAAAATGTACATGATTTTAGGCACCGTGTGTCTTAGGCCTGAGGAGTGTCATGACTGTATACATGGTGCATTCATTGAGAATTAATATCTTTCTTCGATCATGTCGATAGTTCGAATGAAATGAAACTCCAACCAACTTGGGGCCTTACATTCAATTCATATGATTATCATGTTTATATGTTCCCTCCATTATGATTATCCATAGGCTCCAGCATTTTTTTAAAAATCGAATCAAATTCAAACTATCAAAGGTTAAAAAAAAAATGTTTATGATTGTTTGACTTGACATGTTTGAGAACCTTCTCTTTGCGCTCTCAGAAAATACCGATGTTTTATTTGTGACACAAAAATATCACAAACATCTCTTCTCAAACATTTTGTTGTTGTTTTTGTTTAGATTATAACAAACGTGACAAATTATAAGAGGTGTATGAGAAAGTGAAATTCTAGATGCCACGACGGGGTCAACAAAATTCACATAGCGTGCCGACATCCCCAATAATGAGAGTGACTGCTAGAAATAGGCACACGGCCAGCCCATGCGGCCCGGGGGCCTTCTTCTAATTCTAGAAGTAGAAGGATAGTGTTGGTATCATGCTGCTGGGATGATCCTAGCCCCATAAATGTGGCCAATTTACTGGACTCCGACTACCTCCGAAATAAAGGCCACACTTCCACCATGAACAAAAACATGTGGTCGAACTTTGTCCAATTTTGATTTTCACATTTAGGCTTAGTTTGTAGTTTATTTTTGATTTAGAAGCATACTCGCCCTCTTTATACTAAGGCTAATCAGAAAGTGCTGCCTTTTTCAGATGTCTATTTTTCGTGAAATTTCCAGATTCGTTTGCACATGTTTGCATATCAAAATTTCAACATGAACTTTTCATGAAAATTAGACATCTGAAAAAGGCAGCACTTTCTGATTAGCCTATAATAAAGAGGGTGAGTATATGCTTCTAAAGCAAAAATAAACTACAAACTAAGCCTAAATGTGAAAATCAAAATTTGACAAAGTTCGACATGTTTTTGTACATGGTGGAAGTGTGGCCTTTATTTACGGAGGCAGTAAATTGACCACATTTATGGGGCTAGGATGATCCTAGTGTTAATGCTTCTCATGCATCTTGCCCATTAGTTGCCTAAGGCAGTATTTTTTTAGTCATTTTATAACTGAAGCTACTGAGAGGCCATTGATGCACCATCAATTTGCATTCAATTTGATCAGGCTGATTTTGTGATTAGGCCCTAATCTTTTTATCACATTTTACTGCAAAACACCTCCAGTATACAATTTGCCTAATTATGTGCAATAAAATGATGTCAATGATATTGATAGATAATAAAGATGATGTCTCACATACATATGTACGGCGTACAGTGTACAAAATGTTAATAATATATAAACAATTTGTCTTTTTGGTAATAATTGCACTTTATTTTATAGTTTGCTACAAGTACATTCACCAATACCTTATTGTCCTTGGCCATTGGAATGATCAAATATGATGCACGGTACACTACACGAAGCCTGGAATACTGGATTGACCTTGAGTTCAAGTGCAAATTGATCCTATTTAAAAAGAAAAATTCAATTACATGTAACTGCAATATGCTGGCACTAACACAGTTTGGTATTAAACTTATGTGTAGGCCTACATGCAGCAAATGACAGTGCTGTGTGATAGAATCAGCATTGGGTGACTGACTCAAGGATGATTTTGTGAAACTTGTGAATTATAAATGAACATGTACATGTACTTGAAATGACCTTTCCCTCTGCTGTTTAATATGCTGATGTTTCCTTTCATTTTTTCATTATACCCAGACGTAGGCCCTGCACTCCAATTACCGTATATTCAAAAAGAGCATATTAATTTCAACTGGTTCTTTCAGTTTGAGGAAAGCAAATTGGTTTGTTTTGGATCACAGTGCTCTTTTTGCAGAAACTAATTAGTTTATTGAGAAAAAAAAATATTTCAAAGGGTCTGGTCCAAATTAGAGAATGTTCAACTGGCTATATCTGTTGATACTGTACATACATTTAAAAGCCTTTGCTGTTGGCTTTGTTTCCACAAGAAAAGATACGGCTAGGTTATTTGAGCAATGTTCAGCACAATAACAATAAAAGGTTGTGCCAAAAAGTCTAATGCAAGTAACCGCAGTAACTGTAAGATTGCCCACGCTGTAAATGTGCAGTCACAGTGAACAAATTTCTGGTGAAAATATTTAACATCACAGGGACATGTAGATGCTAGTCATTCTACCAGATATAAAGGCAATGCCAAAATAAGAAAAACACACTCAGCTTAATTGAAACAGACAAATTTATGATTTGTACATGGAAGTTAGAACAACTCATTAGACTCAAGTGTTTATATTGAGCAATCATGCATGTCGTATGGTGGACAATTGCTTTTAATTGTACAAATCTTGGAGAAATCAAATGTGTACATGTACAAATGCACGTTAAAACATATGTTAATGTCATTGAATTCCTACACGCGTGATGTATTCATTATCCTTCCCACTCCATTACAATTCATCATGTTCATCAGGTCCACCTACATGTACGATCCATACACAATGCCATCACATCCCCCCCCCCCAGCCCGAGTTAATTTACCTAAACAGATTCCTGCCTCACTCATCCATGCATGAAGATGGGTGACATTATGTGCATGATTCAGGGTGATTGTACATGGGGGAATGGATGCGGGGGCCCATCGCACAGGATGCCCAGAGGCACCGTTTCTGCATGAAGGAGAAAGAAACGATTACTCAGAGAAATCTTTTGTCTTCATATAATGTTTCTGACTCGCACATAACTCCCACAGGGAGCAAGTGCTGCACCTTTTTTATCATGAGCTACTGGTACGTGCAAGTGTTGGTTTTTCCCGCATTTGTCCAGAATTGGAAAGCTGAAAAGTGACGCCCTGTGCCTCGTAGTAATATGTTCATTTTCTGTACAATTTTTGGTAATATTTATCAATTGATTTTTTATCTGACTCATGGGTGCACTCCTATTTGTGGAGGATGGAATTTTGTAGCTGGGTGGGTTGTGTAATGTTTTGGTTAATCAGTGATGTCGAGGAAGCATGTCATCATGCATGATTACATTATAAGTCAGTTACATGTATGATTCAGTGATCATTGAGCTTGTACCTTTAAGTGGCTTGTGGACTAGAGTAGACATCATCAGATTATCAAACAAAAGACACGTGTATAAAGCATGCTTTGAAAGAGAGGTAAAACTTACTTTTAATTTTTTTTTATTATTTGTTTTACAAATGCTCCTGAATAATGGTGAAAACACAAAGGTCCTGTACATGTACGTACATGTATGTAGTATTGTACACCGTACACTGGGCTCTATTTTTAATAAACAGCATGCATGTGTCTGGTTCATACCGTGTACTACAAGCAGCAATGCTTGACCAGACTCTGGTCATGTTAAAGGTAATACATGTACAGGTACATGTACCGGTACAACGTTTGCTTTTGCTGTAGTTTTCAGAAATGGATGGATTCTGGGATTAGTATTTTATAGCAAATATTGTATAAAGTTTTGTATTCATAGATCATGCTTGAAACCCCCACCCCCCCCCAAAAAAAATGTTGTTATCGTCTGGTTGCCTGACCCCACTTCAGATGAATTGGAGCAATTTATAGACATCGGGGAATTGTAAGGTAAGGAAAGCAGTCAAGCTGGCTTGGACCCATTCACGGATGTGTAATCGATTGCAAACAAAATGTAGACTTACTAATTTGGTAAATTGGGGGAAGTGTTTGAAACCCCAGTTTTTCCAACGATGGTCAGTCGACCATCGTTGGAAATTGATACAAAAATTTCACTTTAAAACTTGAAAATGACAGCACACCAGTTGCCCTGATTTTACAGGATGCTTGAAGCTATTATTCATTAACAGTCAAGTAAGGTATTTCATAATAATTTGGTAGTTTTGTTTTTTGATGTGTGCAAATGTTGTATAGGCCTATTGCCTATAAATTTCATTTGTTGCTTCTTAAAAGCCATCATTTTTTAACATGAATTGACGTATCATCTAGTTCACATTTTGAATTACAGAATCATAAATTGAACATTTGGAACTTACATGTAGCCCTCGTGACCACCTGGCATTTTCCAGGATTGATTAAATTTTACATGTACATGTATGGTTGCAACTGCCTGTCTCAAAATGGCAAATCACAAGAGAGACTTGATCTGAGCTGGGACAATATCGTTTCAGCGCAAATGCAGGAAATTCTTCAGGCAATGTCTGTATTAAAAATGTTTGGGAAACTCGCCCAGTGCATTCCACAGAGATTTAAATGCCTCTATCAGTTCCATTAATGGAATTGACAACGATGTTTAGATGCAAAGCCCCAGTGAGGTACAGGTATCTCTGCAGTAAAATTAATTCAGTAAGTAAAATTTGGTTCAGCCCCATGTCTCAAGTACATGGTACATTTCTTTTCTTATCCTCCGATGAAACTAGCCTGTCCTCCATATGTAATTGTAATGAACACAATTTAATCAAGCTAAAAAGTAGTTCATCTGAAGCCAGTTTTTTTACTGAGATAACAAAAGCTTAATTAATGGACATTAAGCAACAACATTTTTCGAAAGCAAATATTTCTTGGCTTAAGCAAATTTCTGTTCATGGCAAGTCTGTGAAATTGGCCCGAGATGCCGTATGTACATGTACACGTACTACACGTGCATAATGCAGGCTTCCTAATTTATGTGTAGGGCTCGGGATAAATATGACAAGTGGTTCACAGTCAGTCTCTCCATTCACGCAGTCCGTGCAGTTCACACACCAGCATGGCAAATGGCACATATCTCAGCTTCTGATGTGTATGGACCGTTTCTCTTTGAGGACATGGCACGACGGAGCGTTAAAACACCACATTGACAGATGTGCACGTGTTGGGGAGCGACATGAGTCAAAGGACATGTCATATCACATGTTGACTGCATGGCTTAATTGTGCCTTTCAGTTCACATGACCAACTGTTTCCAGAAGGTGAAATTTTTGGTCAGGATTTGGACAATTTCTGACCATTTTCCTTTTACATTTCATGGATGTACTTAGTCAAATTTTACACTCTGCGTATTCAGTTAGTCATGTACTGGAGATATCCACTCAGCATGTGAGAGCTCAAATTGGATTGTGCTACTGCAGGTCATTTTGTCAACAGTTTTTGTCTAATTTTCACCCTTTTTATCTAATTTAATTGCAGATTTGTGCCACTGACTGAACGATGCAAGGTCTTTTGACACCGTAAACTCTACAGCAACTATGAATCTTTGATATGCCATGTGATGTCCATACAGCATGCGGTGAACAACTACGATAGCTGAATGAGGGAGTGGTTCAAGGGTGCTATTTTGCCTGAGTAATTCACTCGTTCCTGACCCCCCTGTGCATCATGTCCCACAGCGGAGCATCTTCAAGATCTAGCAGCAGATCCAGTTCACGGTCTGGATCGGGTCGCAAGAAAGAGGTAATATTCCCTATTCTCATTTTATTGTCAGCATTTATTGTCGATTCTTTTTTAATTTTCGCTCTTGCCTTAATATGTACATCTGACAAAGTATATGTACGCATGAGTACGGTTGAGTATACACCTACATTGCATGCATTGTATGTACTTATACATGTAATGTGTTTGGCGAGAAAAAATTGTAGTGCATGACATTGTTTATCAAGATTTTTTTCTTTTCATGTGACAGTGGAACCCACACTGTGATATATATCATGTACCTTACATACTGAGCACTGCTTTATATTTCCAATTTCAATTATCAAACCGCCACGCATCACACTCCCATTATTCCTTAGTGAATCTCACACTCATGTGTCAGTATTTTACACCTCACCCCCTGTGAGCTGCTATAGTTATATTGATTGGTGAAACGTAACCAAATTCTTTCACCAATTGAATTTGTTAAGTGTCATGTATTGATTGGAGATCCAGAATGTACATGTTTTAATGATGCCATCTGTTTCGGGCTAAATCTCACGAAAATAATTACTTCTGGCCCACTAGCGCTGGCATCATTTTTAGACACAGATTTTCCTATGGTGACAATTAACATGAGTTATCGTATATATACCGGTACATGTTAATTAGCAGTATTCAGTGTTCCTTGTAACTGTAATTAGAAACAAGTGCAATGTACAGTGCAGAGTAATTTAAACTTATGATAAAATCCACAAGCATTAAATAAGCTACGTGTGTGATTAATTTTTGAAGAGTATTACATTTTAATAGTTGGTAATGGGGGTTTGTATGTTTTTTTTTATGGGGGATGTTTTGTTTTTGTTTTTATTTTTATTTATTTGTATTCTGGAAAAAAATACAATGTCGCATGCTCTGTTGAAATTCTTTCATTAACTTTCATTTTAATCTGTGCTTGCTTCCTCAGGAATGCTCTAACAGTACAAAATTGGACTGAAAACATTTTTTTTTGTCTGAAGAAATGTAGAAAAATGACAGAAAATGTAAAGCCTGACTGTTGTGTCACCCTCTGCATACATGTACTCTATGAATGATAGACCTGGGAAGTAGCATTTAAAAAATAGTTAATTGATTAAACCCGTGTTCTACCTTTCTGTCAAGCAGGAAAGCTGGTACGCACTGGTCCCCGAGCAGGTTGAGTTGGTGTCCTCCCCCACACCGGTCAAGCGACACCTGAGTGGCCGGTCATCTCTAGCCACAAGTAGCCGGTCATCATCTCAGAGCTCTGTCCTGTCCAATAGCAACACCACTTCCCCTAGCAAGAGAGCAAGGCCGTCCAAGAGAGGTCACATTTTAATTTGATTTTTTAATTTTTTTTTTGGAGAAGTAATTAAGGCTGGTTCATACTTCATGTGAATTTTAGTGCAAAGCGGATTTGTTAGGGCAACTTCAATCGTTCACATCAAGAAATACGCTTCGCTTTTCATTTTTGTGTGCAGAATGAAACCAGTTGTGTCACAAATTCCGCTGTATTTCGCATCTACCTCGGAAACTTGTAAAATGTGTTCACTAATTCGGCGAACAAAATTAAATGCCATTGAGGTGGCACCATGTTTGCGCTTATCCAAGGCATGTTCTTTAAGATGAGACGCATGCACATCTTGGTAACCCTATTGGTTGAAGGAGCCCAAGGTACATGGGTGCTACCCGAGCACGACTCTAACCAGCCTGGTGCCACAGAAAATGGCTGTCACCCAATTACTCTATAAATTAATTCAAAATGATTAATTAAATTAATTAAACAGCTGATGTATTCTTAAGAACCTACGCGCTCATATTCCATCAGAAACTCAATGTTATTGATGTAATGGTATTCTCTGCTCATTAGTCTATCCCCAATTTCAAGTACCAATTCTGTTGCCTCCTTTTCAAACAAATTTATATTTGGAGGTTTTTGTTTTGTTTTTGATTGCAGACACAGATCCCATTGCCGCCATTGCTGCGGCCAACCAACCCCAAGCTGCCGCTTCCCCCAACCCCCCGGAGGAAACATTCCATCTTCCTGCCATGGATTTTACAGACAGCCGAGACTCTGGCCACTTTGATGATCTGCAATTCAGCTCAGCTGCCAACGTGACTGGAGGCATAACCCGAGAGGAGTATCCATACTCCACAGAAGAGGAAGGATCTGAGCTCCGCTTCACCAGCAGCGAGACAGACATCCCCCTCCCTCAGTCTGACGATGGGGGTGAGACACTCAGCCCCAGGGAGGGGGTTGGTGGGGAGGGAGAGGCTGGGCAGAAGGATGCCCTCCAAGAAGCCATCGCGGAGGTCTCAGCTGATTTTGTGAGTGGGAATCTGTCTGTGTCACTGTCGCAGCACACACTGGATGCATCACCTGATAAGGTAATTTTAAAATCGTTTGGAATCTTGAAAAATGGACTTGAACATCTTGGCAAAAATTAGAGTTGATGTATACTTTCTCATATTTCAAGTGGAAGGTCCATTTTTAAGACTTGACCAAAACTTTTTTTGTGAGATTTACTTTTCTTTGTGGAGATGCTTAATCAAGCAGATACATGCGGCTGGTGTTTAACCTAGCTTCCAAACAACTGGAAGTATTTAAATTCCCTGTGAATGGGTTGCTAGTCCATTGCAGGTTATTCCCAATCTAATACCAATCTCCCTATACTCCTTATTAGAGAGAGACAAATTGGGTCATGTTGCTTGGCCATGGACACAGCAAAAACAAAATGTAGCTATCCAGGATATTGAACCTCAAAATAGAAGTAAAAAAAACATGTAGGCCATGGAATATGGACGTTATTCATCAAAGATGATACATGTAGTATGAAAAGAAAGAATTCAGGAATGATTAAAAGGACATTCTTGAACATGAATTTTGAAATGACACCTGAAACTTTTTGCTGTAACTCTACACCTGCTTTTCCTAATTGTTGATTTCGTTTTCTTCTCAGCAATCTGCCGGTACTTCTCCTGCATCTGTGTCTAGCAAGCACACTGAGAGCAGGGATGCTGATTCATCTCGACCCTCCGCGAAACAAACCCAAGACATTCCAGATCTTACTTCATACACCATACGAAGCGATGCTCAGTTGTCCTCAGGCCAGGAATCAAGATTGTCGGAGGGAGTCTTGAAAGAATCCACAGGGCATTCTGACAAGATCCTCACCACATACACCACACTAGGGGATGCTCAGTTGTCGGACTATCCACTTGGAGACAGTGTGTCATTACCAGGGACATCCTCAAGTCAGAACTCAAGATTGTCTGAGGGAGTCTTGAAGGAATCCACGTCACTATCTGAGAAGAGCAAAATAAAGGATTACACAACAGAAGAGGGGCCAACAAAACTAGGACGTGGGGAAACAACATCCCACGCACTGCAAGAACCCAGTCAGCTACTGACAGAAGATTCATTGTTTCATTACAAAGCGACAAGCATAATAAGTGACTCTATTGCATTAACAGGCAAGAAGCCAAAATTTACTTCGACTCCATACAACCCTCATCAGGATGAAGCCATTGCAGCTGCGTTGCTGTCTGATATAAAATCTGTTGACAGACTCAAAACAGATGCTAAGAGAGAGGAGACTGTGGTAAATGGTAGTACAAATTCACCATCTGCAGCCAAAACTGACAGGACAGTCTCAGCGGCAGGTACTTCTGGAAGTAAAGGTGAGAGCTCAGGAAGCACCACCGGCTTCCTGAGTGAGGATTCCATCAGCCTATCCCGGGAAATCAAGAGTGCTGCACCCCTTCGGGGATCCCACGTTCAGCTCCCCATAGATCTGAACAATCTAGAGCCAGTCAGCTTGACCCCATCTGTGCAGAGCAAACCTGGATCAGCACCCAGTCTCCTGGCTACTGTGGAGGAACCTGAAACATTGACTATGCAGAGCAAGAAAAATTCAGTCAAGAGAGACAGATCCAGCAGTTCATCAGGAAGTGCTTCTTCTAAGAGTGAGAAAACTATCAAGAAAAAGGTAAAACAGACAAGCCCAATGAAGAAAGTGTCTTCTAAGACAGCTACGGAAAAATCCAAAAGTGCAGCACCCAAGCAACAAAAGGCAAAAACGGGGAGGCAGGTGAGAAACACAGAGTCTCCCAATCGATCGCCAGCCAGCAGTGCGGCATCAGAAAGCTCCAGTACAAAGATAGCCAGGTCTTATATTCAGTATCCACCAGATTTGCAGAGTGTAACACCAGGAGAATCACAGCTAGTGAGTGATGACACACACTCAGATTCCTCTGGCCATTATGATGTCCAGCAAAGGGAAATGGACATCAACCAGAATCCACAGGATCTCAGAGTTGAACGCCACACAGAAACCAAAAGTGAAGAGAGATACTTGAAGCATGTTGAGGTTACTCAAGTTGATAACAAATTAGTCATGGAGAAGGAAGCCCCGGTTGTTTCACACACGAGTCTGGACACAATTCAGAGTCAAGACTCACTGTCAAGAAGAGTTGCACTCCTGCTCTCTGCAACCTCTGCTCCTCCTGGAGAACTCTGGAAGGGTGATGCCACAAAAAAATCCCCGTCCGAGGATAGTGGAAGCTTCACAAGTGAAGCCGGCTCCCCTGATAGCATTGAGAACCTCCTGAGCTCCGGCTCCAGCCGTAGATTTAGAGGGGCAAAGCTCGGAAACCAAACACCGGACTCTGCTCGGACTGGCTCTTCAGAGAGTGTTGGGAGAGACTCCTTGGCTGATCATGTTGAGGAAATCCTCAATGAATCCCAGACTGTGCCAAGGATACCACAGCCATCTTTACAGCCAAGAGTCCTGCAGGCCCCATCACCAACCATCTCTGATGCAAGCACCTCCAGTTCTGTGAGAGCAATCATCAACAGAGTTCTTCACCAGATACCAGCAAATGCTGATGATGGAAGCCAACCTTCATCTGAGAGTTACAAACCAAGTCCCTTGGGTGTTTCACTCACTACGTGGGATGCCTACACTGATCAACAGTCCTCATCACTGTCTAAGAGCATGACTCTTCCTCTAAATCCATCAAATAGTAACGACAGAAGTGAACCAACACCCTCACCCACATTGCTTCCTGGACTTGAACGTTCCGGGGGTTACGCCGGTGAAAAACCAGATTCTCTGTCATATAGAGTCCAGCAGCTTTTAGAAGACACCTCTCATATGGCAACTGTTCCTGCTGCATTAGATGTTGCCAGGATCCCCCAGGTAGAGGATGCAGAAGCCCCTCTGCAAAGAAGATATGATGTCAGGGTTTCAGATACTCTGAGATTCGAGCCAGAGAGAACAAGTTCGTTCACGTCACAGATATCACGTGGACAAGGACACCGAAGCAGTGGAACATCTCCAAGAGATCCTTATGGTGAGAGCATTGAGAGCATGGACTCACTGGCCAGTAGAGTGAGGGCAATTTTGGAAAGGAACCCTCCCCAGGAGCATGTCTTGAGGATCCTTCAGGAAGCTGCTGTATTAGATGCTGAACTCAGGCTGGCCGAGATGCAGAGCCAAGAACAGCGGTCCTTTGCAGCTTCTCCTGGTTTCCTAACTTACGACAGGAGTCTTGAGGAAGCCAGGAACCAACCAGTTACTCAGTTTGCTGAACCTCAGGAGCCCAAACCATTTGGAGCTTTAAGCTATGCACAGCAATTGCTGGCATCTCAGGTACAAAGAGCCACTGACAGAACGTTTGACCACAGTGTGGACTTCTACAAGGCTCAACCTAGTAGGCAGAATGGTGACCTGGGCCATGTTGGGAGCCACCTGAACCACCTGGGACAGCCTCCAAAAGAGGCCTGGAGTAGGGAAGCCAAGGTAGAGCCCTCACAACACCTGGTGTATGGTCTTCTGCCTGGTCAGGCCAAGCAGCCCTATTACCTACACCAGGAAGAGCAGCCTCAACAAATCTCCCATGAAAATCATGGCGAGCAGAGTGAGGATGAAGATGAGTTACCCGAAAAGGACTCTGGAATGCATCGCTCCCACTCCTCACCAGAAATTGACCTGACCAAATTTCGCAGTCGCAAATATGCAAGACAGATCTCAGATAAACCCCAGTATACAGGATCACTGGAGAGAGCCAGTCGAAGGAGGAGCAGGGAAGCCAAAGAAAAGGCCATGCAGTCAAGGAAAGATCCAGCAATCAGTCCCCTTGCCTCTGAAATCAGTGGCAGCAGTCGGATACCCATAACAGGACGTGAGTATAACCGATCAACGTCCAGAGAGAGCGATAAAGCCAAGAGCCCTGAAAAATCCTCTGTGCGAAAGTCACCTCAGGATTTCAGCCATCAACGCATGACATCTCCCAAGCACGACATAAGTAGAGCAAGTGAGAGATCTTCAGGGAGCTTCTTGAGACCATACAAGCCACCAGGAAGCAGTGAAGTGATGTACACTTATGCAGTAAACCAAGATGACACCTCAACACCCAGTAGCAAAACAACACAAGAGAGCAGTCATTTAGGTAAGGAGGGAACTTTAAAATTTGTTGATGTTCAATTCCTTGCTAAAAGCCATTACAAATCAAGTGATGCATTTTTAATGCTTACTGCATGTTTGGTCTTCTGGTTTTGACAAAGAAAGACAGTTCATTCATCCCTCTCAGAAAATAACAACAATAACAAACCTGTATTTTCAGTGACAGGATAGTTATCAGCGAGTAAATATGTACCTGGAGTAAATGGGTACCTTTGAGGGCAGAGATGGTTATTGTGGTTGATTTTACCTTTGTTGCATTGAAATGGCAGCATCGAGCTGTATACTCCCCAGGGAGCCAAGATGGTCTTTACTATATTTCATTGGCCCAATGAGCAGGGTAATAATGATGTAGCACCTTGAGCACCAATAATGGTGGATACGTGCCTTTATAAATACCCATTATTATTATTATTATTAAAGAGTTTATTCATTTTTCCAAACAAAACTCAATCGTCCGGTCATATTTTGTATTATTCTGAACACTGAAGGAAGTTGACACTCTACATGTGACACCTCAACGATGATTGTGGTAGTTAATTATGTCCTAGGACCTTTTGTGCCTGATTTTAACCTCTGGTTTTGATCCTAAATATTTTATCTAAAAATAACAACCTTTTCTTTGAGAACATTTTATGACATTTTTCTTTCATAATTTGTTTCAACAAAGGATCTGATGATGCACAGCCCCCACTGTTCCCATCGAGCGCTTATGGCACCAGAGACAGCCCTCAGCACAGACGTTCACTGGAGCTCTCCACCCCAGATGCCGAATTCCGACTCCATGACCAGCCCCCTCAACAAAGGCCTTCCCCCGCTCGGAGTCCCAAATCCCCTCGATCCAAGATCCCTTCCTACACATCTGATCAGAGGAACAGAGACAGGCCTGCAAAGTCTTACATTGAGTACCCGAGTGATCTCAAAAGCACCAGTCCACCAGCATTGCCATTCTCTCCTCCAGGAGGCTACCAAAGCAAGCTTCCGGTCAAATCTTACGGAAGCTACTCACAACAAGAAAGACTTACACAACCTGGATACCCCCAAAGCCAGGATGTACATGTAGCACAACCAAAGAAAGGTCTTGTCAAAGCCGGTAGTCCTGAGATACCCAAGTACAGCACACACCACAGTCCAGAATCCCCAAAGCAGAGGTATGGATACAAGTCACCAACCGCAACCAGCCATGCCAGTCAGAAATCCCCAACCAGCAAGATACCCGTGAGAGGTACTGATCATATCTCAGCTCTAGACTCGGCCACAGTCTCCCACCAAACCGGACGCACGGTACCAAGCAGACCCGATCCTCAGCCTCAGCCAGGAGATAAGTACTACCCACCAGCTCTCCTCCCAGATTCAACTGCAGGCCAAGAGGAGCCCCAGAGAAGGAAGGACCAGTATTCAGCCGGTCTGGGCAGCTTGAGGCCTGGAGGCAATTTCGACACTCATCTGACTGATGCACCACCTGGGTCAGGCGCCTACAGTAGGCAAGTTCTGCAGGAAGTACTTCGGGTAAGACCATCCGAGTAATTTGTTTGAACAAGGTCATTCCTAGAAACAAGATAATTATAAAGAAACCGAGGAATTAAGAAGTGTTTGGTTTTAAAGATCAAATTGGGACAAGAATTGGGCTTGACTTTGTACAATGTAATATTTTTTGGTTTTTTGTTCCATTCGACTTCAAATATATATTATTGGAGAGCTCCTGAGAACTGAATACTGTTTGAATTTGAAAAAAGAAATTGAATGGAGTGGAGTTTGAACCTGCGACCTCCTGATTACCATCTCGGTACTGTACCAACTGAGCTATTAAAACCCTGCAATGGCGGTTCCCCATTTAGTCAGAAGCTCATAAAGCTGTCATGTAGCCACATTAGCAATGCTGCAAACCTGGGAAATATCAAATGGGGATCGTTTTCTAGAGTAAACAATTGTTATTAAAATTTGGATTAACACATTCTCGTTGAATTGAGATATGACTTAAGGACCTCGTTACAACTTCTAATTTTTAATTTATTTTTTTTCAATTTGGAAGGAGGATGAAACAGATCCACACTTCAGAGACATTGCCAGGGTATGGGAGGAATACCAGCAGTACAAGACGTCTCGGACAGAGAACGGTGGAAGCCAGTCAAGTCTAGACTCTGAGAGAATCCAGCGAATGGCTAGCCTCGTTAGAGACCCAGCCAGACACACTGTGGCAAACTGGGTGCAAGGTGAGCCAAAAAAAGAAAGATGTTAGACAGTCAGAAGTAAATTAATAGTCTACTGCCTTCACGTGGAGCACATCCACTGTTTCTGAATTTTCCTGTCTTACAATTTAGCCTAACGTCAAAAAGGGTGGAGTCTTGAAATAGGGCAAATTTGTTTTAAATTGAGCCAAGGGTCCTATAACATTGTGCACTTGAATAAAACTAATAACCATTACCTTCATAAAAATTGAAATTTTCTTTAGTGTCTTACAATTTAGCCTAAGGTCAAAAAGGGTGGAGTTTAAAATGAAAATCACAACGTCAGGTTGAATTGAAACTATATGCCTCAATTTGTGATGGGTTTAATAGTAAGCACTTATGAACACATATATTTTTAACACTCCATGAAACTGCACTTTCCATGCAATCTGGGTGATAATTTGACTGAGGCAGGGTGCTGTGCTATGATAACAAAATCTAAGTTCAACATTCCAACCCTTGGATTTAATACTCTGATAGATGAGACGGACAGTGCAGATGGTGGTTCATCATCTACCGGCACACCGAGAGCAAGAAGAAAATGGGACAAGGAGAGGCCCTACACCCCACAGAGACAGCCACTGGAAGATGAGCAAGATGACAGACACTACAGGTCAGGGTGGCTCTAGTAATCACATATTGACTGGCAGTGAGGTCACTAGTTAACATCTATACACCTTTGGGTATAATGAGTTACTATTGGAGGGGTCTATTTCCTGAGGCTGAAAGCCACTTCTGGTTTGTAGAGTAGATCTATATCTAAAACAGTAATAAGTTCTGATTTTATTTTGTGTGCTTAAAAATATTAACGTAAAATTCCAGTGGAAATGTTCTTGTCTGTTGACGTTTATTTAAAAAAAAAACTAAAAACAATAGACATGAGATTCGTGACATCCAAAGTATGACTTGGGTTTCCAGTGACTGATTGCTGTTACAACTCACACACATCACAAAGGGAATCTTAGACGAAAGGAAAAGTGGGCCAAACGAGACATTAAAAAACCCTAACTTTTTATTTTTCCATACGAGAAAGAATTGGATTGATATAAAGTTTTTTTCATTTTTAAAAAACTTAACAATATTTACAACTAAATAATGGCACCAATGTCTATCTGGCAGTCAACAATCTCTCCAAATCTGTGTTTTCCATTGGCCTTGAATTTAATCGAACTGTATCTCATTTACTTTGACAATGCAGAGTTTCACCAGAAGATGAAATCCAGCCCCCTCCAACTAAAACGCAGCCCCGCATAGACAGGCCTCCCACCCTAATACCAACGGCAACAAAGAGGCGAGGCAAAGGATCTCCTGATGATGCAGTACCTTCTCAAAGGAAACCTGAGCCCAGAGAAACCCTTGGCAGTAGACATGAGCCAGAACAAGAAGGGTCACAGGATCTCAGCATGGCATCCTTCATCTCGGACCTGAGTCTTGAATCAGATGAGCTCCTGCGTCTCCTAGGAGAGCAAGGCATCCGGCAGCTGGGCTCCAAGTTGTCCAAGCTCCAACGCAGGATAGACCGACAGCGAGAGCACCATCGACGAAGGTTGAGGGAACAGGAGTCTCAAGCAGCTCCATCAAAGATTGACCCAAAACCGAAGGATGCTCCTGTGATGGCAAGCACTCCTGCCTCTTTGCCAGTAGAGTCTGTCAAGGATCAGAGAACTCTAAGACCCACTGCGCCTGTTTCCTCAGCCTTAAGCCCTGTTCTGGAGACAAGTCGAGATATGGAGACCTCCCCGTCAATGTCGGAAGGTACGCTGACTGAAGAACGTGAGGCTCGTCGGTATCAGAGGAGAGGCTTACCTCGACGGGGTTATAAAGACGACTTCCAGGTTGCATACAGCAGCAGCAGTGAGTTGCAGAGTGACACCGTCTCGGAGGCGAGTATTCCATGCACCTGCCGGCCCCTTGGGGTCAAGAGGTCAAGATCCTGGCACAATATGGCTGGGTCGGACCAACCACCTCTTCAACCAGAACCTCGTAGGGAGAACAGACGTAGAGATAATGAGAGTGACGTCTTCAAGAGGTCAAGAAATAACAGGGAGTCACGGCTTCCAACCCGTATTCCACCCGCCGTGCCTAGTGTCAACGATAGAGGTGCCAGTTATCAATCATCTGCTGCAAAGAGCTCACAGCTACCTCGCAAAACAAAGGTAGGTCATCGCATTTAGAGATTTCTTTAACATATTTAACTTCCCCTGCATTTCATATTTCACCTAATCAACTCTTTTCTTCCAACAGTTTATTGAAAACAAAAAAAGATGAAGCTGTTACATTCTCCTTAATTGTTTTTGAAGGATTTGCTAAATTGATTGAAATTTCGTCTGAAAATTTAAATTTTTTCCAAACATAAATCTTAAACAAGCATTGTATAATCCAACCTGCAGAGCTGTTGAGTACATAGTAGAGGCCTATTTACAAATCTTTTGCCGTGGAAAACATCAGGAGCAGTCAAAATTTGTACCCTCATTATTTTCTCGTTTATGAAGATGTCAAACTGAGTGATAATTCAAAGAGCAGAGTCTGCTCTTTCCACTGAATACAAAAGTCCAATAAGTGAAAAAAGTCTTGAAGACTTACACGTAGGACCCGGTCACACATAAAGGTGTTTTGATGTTTGCTCCAAGCTTTTCAAATTCAAAGCACAAAGTCCAATATACAGCCTTATACCCCTCTTGCTTCACCGATAAGCACGACAGTTGGCTCAGTGATTTGTCTGATACCCTGCAGGGGACGGCGTTCACCGTAGACCTTGCCACACAGACCACCCCAGGACTGACCAAGCGAGGAGCTGACAAGACTCGTAAGAAGGATGGAGAGAGTATCTTCAGACAGCCACGATCCAGCTCAGAGCCAAGCAGACCACGCAAGAAAATACCACAGTCAGTTTCTTTTTTGTTTTGTGTGTATATTTTTCTATTGACTTATTCCTTTGCAACTGTATTTTTTTTCTGCTTGTTCATGAATTCCAAGTGCTTT
Organism: Patiria pectinifera; assembly: GCA_029964075.1. Lineage (NCBI taxonomy): Eukaryota > Metazoa > Echinodermata > Asteroidea > Valvatida > Asterinidae > Patiria > Patiria pectinifera. The sequence continues at coordinate 28,657 of JASAOE010000397.1, forward strand.
TCAAATAGTTTTTTTCTGTCTAGCACTGTCTTGGATTAGCCCTAACTCTCTAGGTTATTTTACCAGGAATCTTTGTGAATTTTTCTTGAATGGTTACTGAATTCACGTTCATAAACTAAAGTATCTTTTTTGTGTATGTTTTCACATTCATTGCTGGAAATCCATTATACTTTCCTTTCGTTCATAAATGTTTTCCATTCATCTTTGCAGATGGTCTATCACCCAGACCCCAAAGGGTGTGAATTATGATTGAAGGATTCAGGACTGTTGGCTTATAATTTTTTGTTCCAATTTGTCTTTTCTGTCCTATCAGACCAGTCAAGGTTGCCCCGGCACTACCCACCCCTGTGGCCTGGTTTCAACCCATCAGTAAGAAGATGCCGTGGCAGCAATCGGAGCCCTCAACCCAACGTAAGCCACTCAGGGACAGGCAACCCCTAGCAAGGCAAGGCACACAACCACTGGTTAAACTCACCTTACAGGTAAATCAGAATCTTTGAAAGAATTTGCTTTTTCCCTTTTTTTAGAAAGGTCTTGCTAACAGGAACAACAGACCCTCCAACTTTTACAGAATCAAGCAGTTTGATTTGCCTCATTTCAAGTTTTTGTTCACCTTTTCTCATTATTCCTTGGTCCTCACCATCCCTATTTTGCATTAAAATTATATCAGGAAGCGTTTGAGGTGAGTCGGGCAGACTTTATCTCGCGTTCCCGAGAGCGACAGAAGAAGATCCGTCTGGCAGCGGAGGAGCGTGACTTACAGAAACAGTTTGACGAGGAGAGAGGCAAACTGTTCTTGGATCATCGGAGCAAGAAGCCCAACCCACAGGCTCATCCTTACAGCGGTCAGTATTAGTCTTGTCTCGGGCTCCTCACCTAGGGGAGACCAGCTGAATTTTGGTTGATGTTCTGCTTCAAGAATATCAAATCCTATAGGCCGTGTTACATTGGTTTACAAATTGGATGTAGTGATCATATGATGCCAACTTTCAGCAAACGGTGTATATCTCATGAAATATGAATGGTTTAAAAAAGTGTTGACATTTACTGTTTAATGTCGGCCAAATAAGAAGCCAAAGATGCTAAAATGTTTGGGTTGCTAAAAAAAAAGAATTAAAAATTAAAAATAAAATAAACATCATGTTACGTTTGTTGATCAGTGTGGGGAAATTCTTTGGTTTTATTGCCATAATCAGATCAACACCACAAGCCCAAGAAAAGATTGATGTCCAAGAAAGAAATGAGACAGCATACAGAGAGGTGAGTTGATGTACAATCCAAAAAGATGGATTTTAGTTTTTGAGATTCTTTTCAAAAAGGAGCCGTCATCTCTTCTTATTTCCAGCTTTTATGATAAGAAATATGTTTGTACTTTTAGGCTTTACAGCAGACTGCCAGAAGTGGTCCAGAAAGAGAAAGAAAGAAAACGACAAGCAGCCCAAGAAACCAATAGGATAAAAGCACAGATGTTTAGAAAGGTAAGATGGCTTTTGAATGACATAGTTAACAACTATTGACTGCTTTGAGTGGTGTAGTAAAACTAGCGTTCCGAGATGATCCATGGGCGTTGTGTTTTCCCAAGGCGTAGCCGAGAGAAATGGAATGCTCCATGGATCACTGAGGGAGGCTAGGTTTTCTACACCACGGCTTAAGGCAGTCAATATTTGTTTTATAATGCCTCACCCACAGAATGTGTTTTATTCTAAGAGATAACTGATTAATTATTAAACAAAATATTTCCCAGACTACCCCTTCATGAAATGTTTGAAGCCAGCTCTGTAGCGCTAGCACGTGGGAACAATACGCGCAACGCTGAACGCGCACACCTGTATGCATTTGCACACATGCATTACGATTGCTACGTTGGTTGCTATGTGTATAGTACTTTTATATAGCCATTGTATAGTCTTTTTGCCGTGAAAAGCAAGATAGTAAAAATAGCAAATGCCATGTGACTCCATCTTGGCCAATCAAGATACAGAATCTGAGGGTGAGGTGTTATAATAAGCAATACAACTATTCATTTGCAATTTGAAACATTTGGGCCAGTATTATCTGTATAAAAATTTGTGTCCTTCCTCAAAATTTTAGGAGCAACAGTCACAGAGATTAATGTTCGTTAAACTTTCATCACAGTCCTCATTCTAGTATTCCTCCCATTGTGCAAAGTTTCAACTCATAATTCATCTTTCTTTTTCTTGCAGCAATTGAGTGAACGTCTTAAGAGCAAACCGTGGACTGGGCCGTAGCAGGGTCAAAACTCAAAACAAGGTTCGGGCAAAATTTATGAGTCACGGTTTAAGCTTACTTTACCTCATTATTTTGAAAGTGCCCAACATTTCAACTGAAATATTATCGTTAGTTCAGTTTTGTTTCTTGAATCTTTTTGGACTTTGTGACCATATTTATCCAATTTGTATGCACTGCAGATCAACTTAAACATGGGATCAAGTTTTTGTATTCTTCATTCACTAAACTGTGTTTCCCTTTTTGTAGCTCTTTCCTGGTTTTGTTTTTGTTTCTGTAAGGGGGGGGGGGTAATGGGAAAATGGAATTTGAAGAACAAAATAGTCAGTAGGCTGTTGTTGGGTCTGTACAACCAACATAAGTATTCAAGAGGGCTGATATGAAAGCTTGGTTTTTGAATTGGGCTCAAATGTTAGTATGCGTGAACTGTACAAAAAAGAAACAATCTGTTTTAAAACTTAGTCAGCATAACTGAACATGGATCCGCGGATATGCAGAGCGGCTGGGTGTTATCAACTGCAGAATGTTGCAGATTTTGGCTGATACTGCAGCTGACAGAGGCCATAACTCGTATCTTGACCTCGGTATCGTATCACAAAAAATAATTGTATTGTAAACTAAACTACAGAAGCGTGCACTGCAAACAAAAGCAATTAAAAAATTCAGAGTTGTGCAGCGAGACGCCGCCAAATTTCAAACCAAGCTGTTGTTCTTGTGAGTTGGCCAGAACGTTCCTTTACAAGACAACTTGTAGGATAGCTAACTAAGGTGGCCACATTTCGGTCATAAAAGTAAATTGTCTAAGTGTTTGGTGTCATGGTGCTTTGTACTATCTGTGAATTCAGAGATCTCGATTGTCTATGTATATGTGTGTGGCTTCAAGACAGCAGGTCTTGGACAAAGTGGTTGTGTCTTGTATGATGAAATTCTTAACTTAAATATTGGGTTGTTTTCTTACCCAGTGTTTTGTAAGTGCTAAACATAGCGCTGGCTGTGAACACCAAGAAAAAAACCCACAATCACAAGCTTTGTTTCGTGGGACTCGATCCCATGAAAACATTGGTTATATCAATGCCATGTCAAATTGAAAACAGTCAACCGATCCAAGCAAGCTAGGTGCACCGGTGGTCGAGTGGTAAGATGTCTACTAGCAAGCAGGTTGTAGGTTCACATCCCACTCGATCAACCTTGTGAACTTTTTTTGGCATTCTCTCATACAACCCTGAGTGTACAGTTCTTGTAAAAAAATTAGTACAAAAGCTGAATTGTAGAATACAAAATATATTTAATTCTTGATTGATTTTTTTTTTCAAAAATAAGTTAATTGTCATTAAGTTTGATATTTGAAAAACTGTTTAAAATTGGCAAAAAATAGTATTCATTTCCTTTGAAGAATGTGTGTGTTTTTAAATATCTTGCCAAAGAAAAATACTTTCTTTCAAGTAAAATGTTTTCAAAGACAAAATCTGATGGATTTCATTAATGAGGTGGTAAGTGAAATGGATTTTGAACAAATTCATTTAAACCTCATTTCTTCCTTTCCTTCACGTTTTGTCTGCTTCCATCTGCATGTATAGTACACTTATTTTATATGTACAATACAGAATTTCCTTTGAAGTGTCCATCGGTCCAGAAATCTAATTGGAATGTGTTCTAGGGTCCATTAGGCATATTTCCTGCAAGTTTGAAGCAATTTTATTTTTTGGCCAAAATTGAAAAAAATGCAAGGGGTTAGCCTTACTTTTTTAGTGAAATTTGGTCTAAAATTGACTTTTCTCAAAACAATACAGAATTTCCTTTGAAGTGTCCATCCATGCAGAAATCTAATTGGAATGTGTTTTAGGGTCCATTAGGCATGTTTCCTGCAAGTTTGAAGCAATTTTATTTTTTGGCCAAAATTGAAAAAAATGCAAGGGGTTAGCCTTACTTTTTTAGTGAAATTTGGCCAAAAATGGACTTTTCTTGAAACAATACAGAAATTCCTTTGAAGTGTCCATCCATCCAGAAATCTAATTGGAATGCATTCTAGGGTCTATAAGGCATCTTTCCTGCAAGTGTGAAGCAATTTTATTTTTGGCCAAAATTGAAAAAAAAACCAAGGGGTTAGCCTTACATTTTTAGTGAAATTTGGCCAAAAATGGACTTTTCTCCGAACAATACAGAATTTCCTTTGAAGTGTCCATCGGTCTAGAAAACGAATGGGAGAGTGTTCTAGGGTCCATTAGGCATCTTTCCTACAAGTTTCAAGCAATTTTTTTTTTGGCCAAAATTGAAAAAAATGTAAGGGGTTAGCCTTACTTTTTTGGTCAAAAATTGACTTTTTTCAAAACAATACAGAAATTCCTTCGAAGCGTACATCCATCCAGAAATCTAATTAGAATGTGTTCTAGGGTCCATTAGGCATCTTTCCTGCAAGTTTCAAGCAATTTTATTTTTTGGCCAAAATTGAAAAAAATGCAAGGGGTTAGCCTTACTTTTTTTTTCAAAAATTGACTTTTTTCAAAACAATACAGAAATTCCTTTGAAGTGTCCATCCATCCAGAAATCGAATTGGAATGTGTTCTAGGGTCCATTAGGCATCTTTCCTGCAAGTTTGAAGCAATTTTATTTTTTGGCCAAAATTGAAAAAAATGCAAGGGGATAGCCTTATTTTTTTTGGTCAAAAATTGACTTTTTCAAAACAATACAGAAATTCCTTTGAAGTGGCCGTCCATCCAAAAATCTAATTAGAATGTGTTCTAGGGTCCATTAGGCATCTTTCCTGCAAGTGTGAAGCAATTTTTTGGGGGACAAAATTGAAAAAAAAACCAAGGGGTTAACGCCTTACATTTTTAGTGAAATTTGGCCAAAAATGGACTTTTCTCCGAACAATACAGAATTTCCTTTGAAGTGTCCATCGGTCCAGAAAACGAATGGGAATGTGTTCTAGGGTCCATTAGGCATCTTTCCTGCAAGTTTGAAGCAATTTTATTTTTTGGCCAAAATTGAAAAAAAACCAAGGGGTTAGCCTTACATTTTTAGTGAAATTTGGCCAAAAATGGACTTTTCTCCGAACAATACAGAATTTCCTTTGAAGTGTCCATCGGTCCAGAAAACGAATGGGAATGTGTTCTAGGGTCCATAAGGCATCTTTCCTGCAAGTTTGAAACAATTTAATTTTTTGGCCAAAATTGAAAAAAATGCAAGGGGTTAGCCTTACATTTTTAGTGAAATTTGGCCAAAAATGGACTTTTCTCAAAACAATACAGAATTTCCTTTGAAGTGTCCATCGGTCCAGAAAACGAATGGGAATGTGTTCTAGGGTCCATTAGGCATCTTTCCTGCAAGTTTGAAGCAATTTAATTTTTTGGCCAAAATTGAAAAAAATGCAAGGGGTTAGCCTTACTTTTTTAGTGAAATTTGGTCAAAAATGGACTTTTCTCAAAACAATACAGAATTTCCTTTGAAGTGTCCATCGGTCCAGAAAACGAATGGGAATGCGTTCTAGGGTCTATAAGGCATCTTTCCTGCAATTTTGAAAGAATTTTTATTTTTTTGGCCAAAATTGAAAAAAAAACAAGGGGTTAGCCTTACATTTTTAGTGAAATTTGGCCAAAAATTGACTTTTCTCCGAACAATACAGAATTTCCTTTGAAGTGTCCATCGGTCCAGAAAACGAATGGGAATGTGTTCTAGGGTCCATAAGGCATCTTTCCTGCAAGTTTGAAACAATTTAATTTTTTGGCCAAAATTGAAAAAAATGCAAGGGGTTAGCCTTACATTTTTAGTGAAATTTGGCCAAAAATTGACTTTTTTCAAAACAATACAGAAATTCCTTTGAAGTGTCCATCCATCCAGAAATCGAATTAGAATGTGTTCTAGGGTCCATTAGGCATCTTTCTTGCAAGTTTGAAGCAATTTAATTTTTTGGCCAAAATTGAAAAAAATGCAAGGGGCTAGCCTTACTTTTTTAGTGAAATTTGGTCAAAAATGGACTTTTCTCAAAACAATACAGAATTTCCTTTGAAGTGTCCATCGGTCCAGAAATCTAATTGGAATGTGTTCTAGGGTCCATTAGGCATCTTTCCTGCAAGTTTGAAGCAATTTTATTTTTTGGCCAAAATTGAAAAAAAAAACAAGGGGTTAGGCTTACATTTTTGGTTAAATTTGGCCAAAAATGGACTTTTCTCCGAACAATACAGAATTTCCTTTGAAGTGTCCATCGGTCTAGAAAATGAACGGGAGAGTGTTCTAGGGTCCATTAGGCATCTTTCCTGCAAGTTTGAAGCAATTTTATTTTTTGGCCAAAATTGAAAAAAAACCCAAGGGGGTTAGCCTTACATTTTTAGTGAAATTTGGCCAAAAATGGACTTTTCTCCGAACAATACAGAATTTCCTTTGAAGTGTCCATCGGTCTAGAAAACGAACGGGAGAGTGTTCTAGGGTCCATTAGGCATCTTTCCTGCAAGTTTCAAGCAATTTTATTTTTTGGCCAAAATTGAAAAAAAACAAGGGGTTAGCCTTACATTTTTAGTGAAATTTGGCCAAAAATGGACTTTTCTCTGAACAATACAGAATTTCCTTTGAAGTGTCCATCGGTCTAGAAAACGAACGGGAGAGTGTTCTAGGGTCCATTAGGCATCTTTCCTGCAAGTTTGAAGCAATTTTATTTTTTGGCCAAAATTGAAAAAAATGTAAGGGGTTAGCCTTACTTTTTTGGTCAAAAATGGACTTTTCTCCGAACAATACAGAAATTCCTTTGAAGTGTCCATCCATCCAGAAATCTAATTAGAATCTGTTCTAGGGTCCATTAGGCATCTTTCCTGCCAGTTTGAAGCAATTTTATTTTTTGGCCAAAATTGAGAAAAATGCAAGGGGTTAGCCTTACTTTTTTTGTCAAAAATTGACTTTTTCCAAAACAATACAGAAATTCCTTTGAAGTGGCCGTCCATCTTAAAATCTAATTAGAATGTGTTCTAAGGTCCATTAGGCATCTTTCCTGCAAGTTTGAAGCAATTTTATTTTTTGGCCAAAATTGAAAAAAAAACCAAGGCCTTACATTTTTAGTGAAATTTGGCCAAAAATGGACTTTTCTCTGAACAATACAGAATTTCCTTTGAAGTGTCCATCGGTCTAGAAAACGAACGGGAGAGTGTTCTAGGGTCCATTAGGCATCTTTCCTGCAAGTTTGAAGCAATTTTATTTTTTGGCCAAAATTGAAAAAAATGTAAGGGGTTAGCCTTACTTTTTTGGTCAAAAATTGACTTTTTTCAAAACAATACAGAAATTCCTTTGAAGCGTACATCCATCCAGAAATCGAATTAGAATGTGTTCTAGGGTCCATTAGGCATCTTTACTGCAAGTTTGAAGCAATTTTATTTTTGGCCAAAATTGAAAAAAAAACCAAGGGGTTAGCCTTACATTTTTAGTGAAATTTGGCCAAAAATGGACTTTTCTCCGAACAATACAGAATTTCCTTTGAAGTGTCCATCAGTCTAGAAAACGAACGGGAGAGTGTTCTAGGGTCCATTAGGCATCTTTCCTGCAAGTTTCAAGCAATTTTATTTTTAGGCTAAAATTGAAAAAAAAAACAAGGGGTTAGCCTTACATTTTTAGTGAAATTTGGCCAAAAATGGACTTTTCTCCGAACAATACAGAATTTCCTTTGAAGTGTCCATCGGTCTAGAAACCGAATGGGACCAATGTGTTCTTGGGGCCATAAGGCATCTTTCCTGCAAGTTTCAAGCAATTTTATTTTTTGGCCAAAATTGAAAAAAATGCAAGGGGTTAGCCTTACTTTTTTAGTGAAATTTGGTCAAAAATTCACTTTTTTTCAAAACAATACAGAAGTGTCCATCCATCCAAAAATCTATTTAGAATGTGTTCTAGGGTCCATTAGGCATCTTTCCTGAGGTTTTGAAGCAATTTTTATTTTTTGGCCAAAATTTAAAAAATGCAAAGCCTTACTTTTTTAGTGAAATTTGGTCAAAAATTGACTTTTCTCAAAACAATACAGAAATTCCTTTAAAGTGTCCATCCATCCAGAAATCTAATTGGAATGTGTTCTAGGGTCCATTAGGCATCTTTCCTGCAAGTTTGAAGCAATTTTATTTTATTTTTTTGCCAAAATTGAAAAAAATGCAAGGGGTTAGCCTTACATTTTTAGTGAAAATTGGTCAAAATTGACATTTCTCCGAACAATACAGAATTTCCTTTGAAGTGCCCATCGGTCCAGAAAAGGAACGGGAGAGTGTTCTTTGGTCTATAAGGCATCTTTCCTGCAAGTTTGAAGCAACACCAAATACAATGTATGTTGAAGATTTGGGGCAAAACCAATCAATTTTCAAAGAAAACCATTTGATTTATTTTTTACTGATTTTACTCTTAATTTTCGCTAATATTTTATTGAAATGCAAATCTGTCCAGTAATCAACTTGGACTGTGTTCTAGGGTCCCTTAGGCATCTTTCCTTCAAGTTTGAAGCAAGTTGATTTTTTGGGCCAAAATTGAAAAAAACACCAACCTGGTTAGCCTTACATTTTTTTGTTAAATTTGGCAAAACAAAATTTGTTTTGTAAAACTTATAGATCCTAACCTTGGCTGATGTTCCTCAAGCAACATATTAAAGAATGAGGTTTTCCATTACATTCACTTTGGAGCACGTATTCATTAGTAAAATGTAGTTCATGACCTAATAAAAAAAAAATAGTGACTGCCAAAATATGCTGCCAAACATAAAATGTCAGGAAATGGCCAAAAGTGCACTAGCCAAATGTCAACAAAATGGTTGAAATTTCTGCATTTGATTAATTGTAATAATTTATTCAATACATTCTTTGTTCCAGTATTTTCTACTTTATATTTTTTTGTCTACTTATTTTGTAAACGATAAGATTTCTTTCTGGATACCTTATATGAAATATTTGAATTGTTTTTTCTAAATGGTTGGAATTGTACATTTTGTGAGTAAAAAATAAGTATTGTACAGTTAGAATTATCTGAAAGTCTGCTAGTAATATCAATATTGATGTACATGTATATAGCTACAAGCCGTAGAGGTCACTCAAATTAGTACTACATTCAAATGTACATGAACAAAACTGGGTGGTTTTCTTGTGTGTGCTTACAAAAATAAAGCAGCGAAGAGTAACGGTATAAAATTACAACTAATTTGGTTGCGTGTTCTTTTGACCTGCTACAAAAGTTTTTGTGACGATTTAGAAAATTTGTCATGTTAAGGACTAATAATCTGACCAACGCCTTTAAAGTCACCTCATTATTTCCCCGGATTCCATGTCTGTTTTTCATCTTTTCTTTCCCTTTCCCTTCTTTTTCCTCAATGGTTTTTCTTCCTCGTCTTCCTCTTCATTGTCGGGCTGAGCCTTGGCGCTCTTGATTCGCTGCGTCAGATCCTTGGATAATTTTTTCACGTCAGACGAGTCCCCTCCTCCCTCTTTGTAAAAACAACAAAAATGAAAGCAACAAGTCATAAATTACCCTTATTTTCTGTGCACACCAGACACTGCATACTATGAGTATTTATAAGTGACCAACGACCCTATGCAATGGGTGAATAGAAACAAAGCTTGGACAAAGAGAAAAATACACAGTCACATTTAACTGTGACACAAATTTGTTTCAAGCAAAGAATAATTTGGAATACTTTTTCCAATTTCTGTTTTTAAATTGTCATCATTCTCCTAGCATTTCAAATATCAAAAAATTCCCCCCCCAAAATGTTTTCTGACAAATCAATTTTGAGAATTCATTGCCAGAATTTAATAATTGTTCAAAGAATGTATTTTTTCTTCAAACTTCCACTACAGAATTCAAATTCTTTTGACTTATTAATTTTTTTATTGCCTTATTTATTAGACAGAATTCATCAAATGTGCAACTGACGTTGGCAGATCCATGTATTGACTCTAGAGGGCGCCATTTAAGCCAGTTTAATAGCTCTCCCATACGCAAAGAAAACGCTATAGTCCATTATCAAAGTTTTCAGTCTAGACTTGTGCCAGCCTATTGACCTATCACCGTTTGCAAGTTAGCCACGCCCCTTAGATAACCCTATGGAATTTGTGTACACTAAGTTCTGTTTGTCTCAGATTTTGTTTCAGAGTTTGTCTCAGGTGTTCCTCGTCCATTTGTATATCATGTAATTTGACAATATTTCACAAGCTGCATTGACGTGATTCTAAAGTGATTCTACCGCGATAGTTCACTTGAACTGACTAACAACAACCAACCTGTAACAGCTGTGTTCACCAAATCCTTCAAATCGTCTCTGCTCATCTCACTTGCCGCTGCTAACTGACCCAAGAAATTCTTCTCTTGCTCCTGAAAAGAATATGCAAGACTTCAGGACCTCAGATCATTTCACACTAGGCTTGGTTTTAATGTTTTTTCCAACAGGTATTAACTCTCTGTAGGAACAATGTGAACATTCAACAGGTTAACTTGTTATCATCCTGCCGTAGTTTGGCTTATTTTGCCCATTAATTTCCACGATGCGTTATTTATTTCAAGACTAACCTCCAACTCTTCAATCATAGCTCTCTCCAGTTGTTGATTCAGTTCCTCTTTCTGCTCAGCGAGTTCTCGCTTCATCTCCTGCTCCAGTTTGCTCATGGCCTGCTTGTGTCTGGTCTCTAACAGCATCTGACTCATGATGCCCAACGCAGTCCTGATCAAGATTGAAAAACAAAATCAAATCATAAATCTCTGCAACTTGCTTAAAGACCAATGTTTGATCCTGTACCCCAAAGTTGCATAAACCGCAGCTAAGTTGACACATCAGAAACAATCCTTCCCATCCAGTTCTGGTGACCGAGGTTCGAATCCAATCCATTGCATCGCCTTTTGTCTTCATGTTAGATTCTCCCGAAATTGTATTCGAATCAATCACAAGTCAATGGGAGGTCTATCACAAGTCAATGGAAGGTCTATCACAAGTCACATGACAAGTCACATGACAAGTCACATGACAAGTCACAAGTAACAATAGATGAACCATGACAATGGATTGTCTTTGTCATGGTTAATTCAAACAGCTTGGAAGATTTGTGACGATTCAGTTACAACTCTAGTTTCTTTGAGAAATATAGTTCTGGGGTTATTTTCACTTGTATCTTAACTTTGCTGCCATCAAAACAGCATTGCTACGTTAAAATTCAATGATTGAAATTACTACCAAAAATGTGCATGGCTAAGTGAAACTAATATAATGATTCTCTAAACATAAAGTTCTGAAAAAAAGTGCCTGCCTTTTGGCTGTTAACATCTTTGTGAGATTCAGAAATTGTTTTAGTAACATCAAATTCAAAGTGTCTTAGTAAAATACATGTTCTGTGCAAAGTTCTACTTACTGTGCGATTTGTCTACAGGTGGAGATGTCATGGTAGGTGCAGAGGAATGTTGGGAAAATAGAGTGAAGAAAACGGATGATAAGACTAAGATTTGTTTGGTCAAGTGGTGTGAGTTTAACACAATTTTCAAAAACAATTCAGCATGGAAGGGTCATGGTTACCAAGATGTATTAATGAGAAGTTTGTATTACACACATGTTATTCAGGCGTCTGTTAAGGAAAAAGTAAAAAGGAAAAAAATGGATTTAATATGAAATGGTGGCACAAAAAGCAGGATATGAAATACAGACAAACTATCCACAAATAGCTGTGTTTGTAGAGACCAGGTAAAGTGTCCATGAAATTTAAATGGAAAATGACGAAATTAAGCCAGAAATTAAGATTTGGTTTCATTGTTTGAATACTCACGCCGATTGTTTTCTGGCCATTTCTTTTTTCTCTTCTTCAAGCTGAGAAACAAACGTCCTGTTATTGCAAAAAAAAAAAATCAAAACAACTTGAGACAGTATCCATGTACTTTGGATAAAAGGGAAAATAGAAATCTTTTTTTTACTAAAAAGAAAGGGTACAATATTTTGCAATATTTGTTTTTTACATTTATTGACGGTGAATTTCTCTAAAAGATCATTTGTAGGATTACTCACTTTTCCTTCAGCAGTTTCTTGGCCTCATATTTGTCCTGCAGCACTCTGGCCTGATGCGCCCTCGCCTCCTGCATCTTCTCCTCCACCTCCTCAATCTCTCGCATGTGTTTCTTGATGATGCGGTTGGTCTGGTGCTCTGAGACGGTCTGGTTCCCTGCCACCGAGTCCACCAATTGATCCTTTGAATGAAAAATAAGCCACAGGTCTTTACAAAAACCCATTGATATAATGAACTGCTGACAGAGAAGTTTGCTCGCCCTCTTAAACATTACTATTTACCACCTAATCACCTAAAACGTGAAATAGTATTCAAATATTGACTGCTTTGAGCAGTTCAGAGATGTAGTATTTCTAGCCTATAGTATTCAAATATTGACTGCTCTGAGCAGTTGAGAGGTGTAGTATTTCTAGCCTTATTCAACCACAAGTTATTACGCAGTCCATATTTGTTCCCCTTTTTCAGCCAGTCCTGATCACAAGTGTGGTCAGCTGTTGCAGCAGTAGAGACTAGCAACAAGAAGAATCAAATATACAGTCTTAGGACCTTTGGCACTGAGACCCGCTTGTATGCATTCATGGTAATCCAGATCCAATTCAGTGTCAGACCCAGACTTACTCTTGAGTCTGAGCACAAAGCATACCTGTAGCTCTTTGATAGCTTTATCTTGTTTCTTGATGATGCCTTGCCTCCTAGCCTGCCCGACTTGAAGCTTGCCGATCAACGCTCCGAGCTGTTCATCCTGAGCTTTCAAGGCTTCTTTGGTCTCCAACGCAAGCCGTGATCGTAGCTCGGCTTTAGCTTGCTCGATGGCTTTCATCTCGGCTGCAACTTCTTGTGCCTGCAAAACCCAATTGAAACTTGTGATTGTCAGCTTGATTACGGTTCACGCATGAAAGGAGTATATGCCAGTAATAGTGCCCTCTAGCGGCAGAAATCATGTATCAAAAATCAATTTTGAGCCAAGACTAAAACGTGAGACAGCAGACTACTGACATGTTGCTCCTTGAGTTCAGCCACTTGTCTGTCAGATTTGGCTGTCTCCAATTCTTCTTCTTGTTTCTCCTTCAAGAGTTCCATCCGAGCTCGCCGCTGAGCTAGCCTTGCTTCCAGTCTGCAACGGACAGAGGACAAATATTCACTCCCATGAAACAGCTGACATGTGGAACAACATGGTAAACAACTCAGCTAAGGGACCATCTCAACAAGTTCCCATTCAGTTTTGAACCCTTAATTCCAATACTTAGAACATGTCCGATAAATCTGGGTTTTTTTATCCAGCATTATAATTGTTTAACCCAAGTCAGAGTAAGCCCAATGTTTCAAAAAATATTGGATTGAAAGTTCCTTTTTTTCAGCAAATTTGAGTAAACTTATGAATGTGGCCCTACGTATCTGCATTTGTTCTTGGACTATCCATTCACTGCAATTGTGTACAACATGTTGCAGCTATATTCTAGAAGTGTCTGCACAAAATGCGTCAATATTTGATGGACTTTGATTTGAGCCATTTTTCTTGAGCTATCAGCTTACAGTTTTTGCTGCTTCATCTTGGACATCTGCAGCTGATTGTTGACTGCTAATGTGTTCTGTTCATGCTGCAGTAGAATTTGTCTCCGAGCCCTGAAAAAAAGGAAACACATTTGTTTTAAGTGGTTAAGTAATCACACCAAATAATTTTTCCCAAATATCCAAAATCATTTTATCAATGAAACAAATAACCCAATACTGACCTCAATGACAATTCCATATATGGCCATATGACCTACGCACCTTTTCTTTGTGTACAATTCTCACAGTGCTTGTGATGAGTTTGACCGCGCTACCATGGTCACCTTCAGCCCCCTGGAATATCCCCTTACACAGCAAGGGTCTATGATATACGAGCAGGTGCGGCAATTAATTATGCAAAACAAGACTTGCGTCTTGACCTCCAGGATCTGATCATTCAGCAGGCGCCTTCTATTAGGTCAGAGTAACCAGTTGTTGTATTACACAAACACGGCAGCCCAATCGACCAATTAATAGTCCACACTTCTGATTGAAGTGACGTCACAATTTCTTATAACATCCTTATAACCCATCCTTATAACATCGCATCATCGTTGGAATCCCTCATTCTCCTGACGACGGGCAGAGCATACTGTTCGAAACGTTGAGTCCCTCCGGTTCTTTTCAGAACCACACATACTCACAAAAGAGATTTATTCACATGGTGCTACCGCAAACTTATCTTGTCTTACAATTTCTAAAGTTGACTCTGATAGGCTGGTGCAAGGAGTTGCATAATATGTGCATGCTGAGAAATCAGACATTGGATACAAAGAGGGCTCCGTTGGATAACGGGTGATACTCAGACTAGGTCATCTTACCAAAAATGTAGTTGGTCAATACGCACTGTTGAATCAACGGTCCACTAAGAGTTTTTTTTTATTACAAACATTTAGGCTTACTCTTCGTCCAGTCCACTCTGCGTGTCCAGTAGTCGGCTGACCGTCTTAGTTTGCTGCTCGGCTAGCTGTCGTTGCTCAGCCTCCTGTCGTTGCTGTTCCTCTTCCCATAATGCCTTGCGCTTGGCGAGGCGCTCCTGAATCTCTGCCTGATGCTGCTGCTTCAGTTCCTCTTGCTTTTCTGGTTTGGAATAAAACAAAAATTAGAGTGTGAATTATTGAACCTAATTTTTAAAGCTCGACAATTTGAACATTCCGGATGCTATCCAATAATTCCCCTACATGAATATGTTCAAGTTTGGTTTGTGAATTTTGGTTCAGGTTTTGGTTCATAAATCTTACAGTTTATGAATATTTAAGTTTATTCTTGTTAAAATTGGCCAAATTTTGAAATTTCCCACAACACTGTGGTATTAGATTTCTTTTTTCTAACAACATACAACTGCTAAGCTGGAATACAAAATCAATATGGTGAGAAAAACCACGGCATATCAACACTGTCAGAGGCGGGGGTTCAGAGCATCACCGACACAACTTTATAACATGTGTCATCCAAAAAATTGAAAGTAATACCACATAATATAGTAGTGACATGTTCAAAATGATACCTTCAGCAGCTTTGACGTTAGCCGTGTGTCGTTTCATGATCTTGCCAGCCTCTTTCTCAGATAACCTTGCTCTCTCAGCCAGAATCTCAAAGAGTGATTCCTCTTGGTTGGCGATTGACTCCTCCCGATTTTGCTCCAATTGCTATGGCAACAGAAGAAACAAAATGTATACATCAAGTGCTTGCAAGTCAAAATCTTTCCAAATAGACCAAATCAACATCCGTGTGAGCAATGAATTGTGGGAGAGAGTTTGGGATAAAAAAACCCATGTGATGATGTAAGCTTGCCGTCTATTGGACTAGGACCGTGTGATGTGTTTTGTTTTTGAAAAAAAATGTGTTCAGAAGAGATGGCACATGCGTGAGGGAATTGTCGAATTGGCTTAGAAAAGCTAACATTACTAAGAAAAACTGTGCCATAAAATTTGATTACCGCAAGCAAAGAATAATCACTTACTATAAGGGCAGTGAAATTTGGCCAACTGTCAAGTAACTGTACACATCCTGGAGTGTCAAGGTTTTATTTTAGCTTAATCATAGCAACATTAGTACTTCATCTTGATAATGGCAATACTTTAATTGAATATCTTTTGCCATTTTCCAAACCTAGAAATTATTCCAGCCCTGGCTTCATCCCTGACATCCAAATTACTAAGAACTCTTTACATGGAAATACTCTCAACTTTGTTTCAAAGCAACACATGGACATTGAGCCAGAGTCTGAAGATAAAGCCGCGATTTGGGAAACTTGCTTTCATCTGTTGGTTGGTCATTACCTGTCTGAGTGTGAGCATGTCCTCCGCCTCCCGGTGGTCCAGTTCATCCATCAGGCCGTTGCGCTTGTCGCGATGCTGCTCCAGCAGGTTATGATGAGCCTGGAGAACAAAGAAATACAGAAAAAAAAGAATGAAAGATGAGAATTTAAATGATAAAGATGGTGATGATGACGATGGTAATGCTGTTATTGCCATTGCAAACGCCAACAGCATTATTTAATGTTGTAATGTCCGTGAAATAAGTGATGATGAATGTGTAAGATTTGATTATTAGGTTTACTCACTGAGCTTCTAAAGTAAAAAACAATGGTCTGATTTGTAATGTCCGTGACGCTGGAATTGCCAAATGCAAATTTATGATGTCTAGGCAAGCATCCTCGCTAAACATTCACAAACGCTTGAAGTACGGACTGACATGAATATTTTAAAAAGTCTTAAAGGTGGTTTACACTTGATACAAATACGAACTTGAATATGTGTTATATCTCAAGTCAAACGAATTTTGATGTGAATGTTTCATGACGTAAACGTTGCTTCACATTTGTGTTTTTGTGAAGTATGAGCTTGCTTAACTTAAAACCTCCCAATATACTGCAGATGACAGCTCTGAAAACAATTACAATTTCATTTTTGTTCTAAACTTACTTACCTGTGCAAAGTCTGAGATATTGACCGCCTTGGAGGCAGCCGTCGTTAATTCCTCCATCTCGTCTTCTTGTTGCTTCTCCAACTTTCGTAGTTTCTTCTCACGGAATTTGCGCAATTTTTCACTCAGCTGAAGACTCTGGCTCATCACCTCTGCAAAAGTTGCCCAAATAAAAAACTTACACAAATTTTTAAAGAACAAAATGACTAAAAAACAAAGGTACCAAAAACCTCTGACGAAAACAGGAGACTGATCAAGTCATAAAACATTTTCATATCAAAGTAGAAAAATCACAAATTAAGAAAACTTATTTGATCATATTCTATTGTAAACCAACCAACCATGTTGCTCTCCTTGTATTCTTTCGCAAATATCTTCTGTTACAAATGTTTAATTTTTTTTTGTTGGCACCTGAAATCCTCTTAAAAAGGCTTTCATTTGGGTTACCTTTGTGCCTCTAATGCACAAAAGATCCTCCCTAGTTATTGTCGGGCCACAAATAATTTAATTTGTAAAGTAATTATTCCATAACCAATGGCGGATGTTTTTCATTAGATTTGTCATTAAAAAGTTAATAACTTTCATACTGCTAGAAAAGTAACAATAAAATCTAGTTTGGGGTAAAAATAGAAAGAGCACGGTAGAGAAACCTTAAATTAGAATAGCTCAGAATGCAGAGAAACTTTGAGAAGTGTCAAATATCTCTTCACCAGCTGCAGTTTTTAAGACTGACAAACTGCAAAAGACAATAGAGCACGACGGCCAACCTAAAACATACTCCAAATATCCTCCATCGGATTGCCCAAGAAAAGGTTGTAAAATCACAAGATTTCTCTTATTTTATAACTACCACTAGAAAGGAACACAACTGCAAACGGATAAAGGGATAACATACCGGCTTGATGATTCTCCTGAATCTGGGCCAAATCAGCTTCAAACTGTTTCATTATGCTGTCAAATCAAAAAAACAAAAAAAACAAAAAAAAAAACCATAAATATTTTTTTAAAAAGTGAACAATTGTATGTAAGGATTTTGTTTTGTTTTGAACCCATATTTCTGAATTCAAAATCAAAAATTGTTTATCTTTTCAATTACGAAAACACAAAAATATGGAATCAAGGCTGATAATTGAAAAAATGATCAAACTGAAATACTTGGTTTGTCCTGAAAGGCAAATCCCAGAATTAAAATTTACATTTCCCCGCAACAAAAATCCATCATCCAAAATAAGAAACCCAATTTTGAATATCGTTTGAGGATCAAGGCCCGCTTCATTTTACTTGGTAGTTTATTATTGCCATGGTTACCTTTTACTCTGCTCCTCCAGTAGTTGTTTATCGTCCACCAAATCTTCCATGATGTCGTGTACGTCT
This sequence comes from Patiria pectinifera, assembly GCA_029964075.1. NCBI lineage: Eukaryota > Metazoa > Echinodermata > Asteroidea > Valvatida > Asterinidae > Patiria > Patiria pectinifera. The sequence goes on from JASAOE010000397.1 coordinate 46,746, forward strand.
GCCAGCCGAGTCTGGTTCCCTGACTCTTCCTTGCCCTTAATCTCCGAGTATTGCTGGGCCAGAGCGCGGCGCCGCTCCAGACGTTCTTGCAAGATCTACATCAAAACATAATTCTTAACTTTCAATTTTCAGCCTTTTTTCTTGTAACGCAGGCATTTAAAAGCTGTAATATGACACAATACATGGTGATGGGGCTAGTACGTTACTTTCTTAATTGCAAGCATGCAACTGAGTAGTAACAAACAAAAAAATCCAACTTTACAAGATTGTAAACAGTGTTTTTCAATTTTTAATGGCAAAATTGTGAAGTGGAAAATGAGGAAATCAGCTGATCCAAGGAAAAGTTGCGTGCCTGAAGTTCACAGTATTGGTCAGATGATTTAAAATGTTTATCATTACTTGAACACTCCAAAAGTATTCTACATAAGAATGAAGCACAAAGTTTTCACTGGAGTGAAATAACAGAGTAGTTCTTGTTCCCACTTTCAGACAAACAATGTAAGAAACTCATTTTCATCAATTTTGGAATGAAAACAGGAACCATAAATGGTTAAAACAACAAATGCTCAGAGTCTTTGCTCTAGTTTGTAAAGTCTTCATGCTAATTTTTCATGTAGAATAGATATTGGGATGTTCAAGTACTAATGCAAATATTCATAACAATTATGGAAACGATGAAAAAATAACCGGCCCCCTTTTGTATCACAACCAACTCAACCCGTTAGTCCCCTGTGCTGCCCTAAAGCTTCCTGCCAAGTACATGAAGTACTTTTGATACTGCCCCATAATGCCCAGCACTCTATGGTCTCATGGTTTTATCAAGGCGTAAATAGAATGTAGTGTAATTCTAGTGTTAATGGGTTAACACAAAAGAAAGGAATATGGAAACAATTGTAAATTGAAAGCGTGCCTACTTACAGCGTTTTGTCTGGCTGCTTCTTCCCCTAACATTCTCTCCACCTCCGCCATGTTCTCGGTCAGTTTCTCAACCAATGCATCAATCTGAGCCAAACAGAGGAGATAAATGTACTTTGTTTTCACTGTAGGTTCTGATTGTGTGACGGCAAAGTACATACGACATCATCCAGTTTCCCGTGATCGGCCACTATTGCAGTAGGCAAGTGTTTGGTTTGGCAAGCACATCATGCATTGTGAACTAGACAGTAGGGCTTTTTATCATTTAAAATAACTGCAAATTCGTTATCAAATGGCATATAAATGGTTACTTCCTGTGGTTGTCATAATCATGCCGACCCAGCACTGGGTGTTGGCCCTGTGCTTTTCTCATAGTTTTTGCCATCCATCACAGCCTTGAAGGCTTGTCTGCCACCTACTGCACGCTGCGCTATACAATCTTTGCCTGCTCCAATGTCGACTGTGACTTTCAGTACCCGGATGTTAGCCAGGTCAAGTGGGTCAGTATGAACTCTCTATACACTACCTACTTAAACAAAGATATCTCCCTCTGAACTACTGAGGGAAAACATTTTGCAGTTTGGGGCAAATGCTAATGCAAATGCACTCAATGCTAGAAACAAAAGATATGTTTTCATCATAATAAAAATGTTTGATGACGTTCGACCCTATATGAACAAGAACCAATTTGCACAAGTTACATTACATAATCAATGACTATTTCACTGATAACCCTTGATCAAACTTGAAGGTCAAAACACTAGTTATACCTCTTCGTCGCTAAGGTCAGTCTCTTTGGCCAAATCATCTTGAATCTTCAGTTGAGCGTCTTGAAGAATACGTCCCTGCACCAAGACAGAAGGAAACAGAGCAGCATTTAAAGAGATTTACAACATGTCATGAAGGTAGTTTACAACATTAAAAACAAATCCTGAAACTTTTTAACCTGCTTTAAGAGCTTCAAACGCCACAGCAAAGGCATATGGCAGAAGGGTCAACCTCTAATACATTTTCTGATTTTTCCCCCAAAATGTCATTGAATAATTTAATAATCAGGTATTTGGCTCTTAAATCAGTTTTGTATTTGGACAAATGTCAACGCCACATTTAAAGGACGTATAACAGATATCTCCGTCAGTCCAATGCAGAGAAGTGAACAGGAATTTGACAACTTGAAAGGGTGCTTTTTGTGCTCTTCAAAAGTGTGGAGATGCAACTATGGCACATAGGATTTGCAAAGTTTGCATAATTTGGCACCCACCTATACTTTTACATCAAGGACATAGCTCACCTCTTTATAATGTTACTCCTAACCCCAAACCCCTATCCTATCCCATAATTCCTCTTACCATTTTGCGAGTGCTTTCTGGTCTCGTCTTCTCTAGTGCTTCCTCTAGTGCCAGTGGGTCTTGGGACATGTCTGGTTTCTGTCTCACCTCGTCTTTTGCCGCAGTCCGTTCTGACATTACAGTTTGCACAGCAGACTCCACACTCTAAAGTAAACCAAAGCATTGGCAAGACTGAGTTGTATTAAGTCAATCAAACATCAATCCCAACTAAATCACAAGTCAATCCCAAGTCAATCACAAGTCAAATCTTAAGTCCGGCCACAAGTAACAGGAAATGACCAATAACAAAGGAATAATACTTTTTTCACATTGAACTTGTGACAACTATGTATTGACTTGTCAGTTTACTATGTTCCCCTGTCCAAATGCGTACAAAAAGTGTTGGTTTATTTGCTCAGTAAACAGTCACACGTGTAAGGCAGAATTTTACCGCACCTCTGTGTATTTCTCCAGAAACTGCTCAGCATATTGCTCATCGAGTCTCTCCTTAGCGACAAACTTGCTAAGAATAATCCTCAGAAGTTGCAGGAACACCTTTATAAAGAAAAACCACCACCAAAAACAAAAAGTCATAAAACATACTCTACGACAGCAATGGCTAAATTACAACACAAAGTAAGCATAGACAATTTCAGGTCACAAAACACAAGGTAAAAGAGAAAACCAATAATGTACTTTTCGGTACATTTTTTTCTCAAACAAGAGTCACAATATTTCCAAAATTATCAACAGATAAAAATACCCTACAAGCAAACACAAACAATGTTGCTCAGTATATTCTGTCTTGTATAAAACCAATGTGATATTTGAATGAAGCACATTGCATTTTTGGAATTTTATTTATCGGAACGTTGTACCTAAACCAAACATTTTAAGACCGTTCTTAATTGAGAGAAAGTAAATTTCCTGTGCAACAGTAAAACAATACTGGAGTGAAACCTGCTCAGCTTTTAAATTCATCTGGATTCTAAACCAGATTTTGTCTTCAGTC
>JASAOE010000398.1:0-25000 GCA_029964075.1 Patiria pectinifera
GCCCAAAAGTTCGAAGACCCTGATGACCGCTCACAAAAGTCATCATTCCAGGGCGACGCCCTGCCCCAGATAGGAATGCTCCGCCCAGAACCAGTGGGACGGACAGCCACGCCCAGTGACGACGAATACATCGATAGAAGAGCGCAGATGGATACAGACTCAGAGGAAGAGGAGAGGCGGCCCCTCAAGAAAAAAGGGGGTGGGAAGTTTGGCAGATCTGAATATTCATATTAGTGGGGTTTGAGGAGGCGGGATATTCTGAATATTCATATTAGTGGGGTGGAAGAGGCGGTAACTTTGGCAAATCTGTCTATTGACATTAGTGGTTAAAATTGTCTTTGAATAGGAGAGGCAGCCCCTGAAGGACAAAAAGGGGTGAGAAGTTTGGCAAATCTGAATATTCATATTAGAGGTCAGATGTTAAATATTCAAAGCCAGAGGAGAGACAGCTCTCGTTTGTTGTACAAATTTTAATACTCGTATTTTGAAAGCTGATCCTCATACCTCTCAGAATTGTTCCAAACTTCGTACTTTTTATAGGTTTCAATTATTAGGTTGCCTTTTAACAGGTGGAAACAATATATATGTACAGCAGTGCCTTCAGGACGTTCAGGTCAACTTCTAGAGTCTTTGAAATTTTGGCTGAAGTATCACGAACATAAACATTTGCATTGATTTTATTAGCGATTAAATGTCCATGCTACTCACAGGTACATTCCATTTTGCATTATTGTTATAGGCAATAACCAAAACTGGCATTTTTTTACAAAAAATATTTTATAAGTTTTTCGATAGCACAATACCCTAATATTTTCCCAATCATGTCTTTCATCATTTTGAACTTTTTAAGTCTCAAACTATTTGTTGTAAAATGGAAAAGTCTCGTCAACATGTTTAATCATGGTGTAAGGATCCTAAGCGCCTTTAAATAAACATTCCACTTTTGTCAACCAATTTGCATTTTTTTTTTGCAATAACATTCAAAGCAATTGTTTTTCATATGGTCAATTTTCGAAATGTATTTTAATGTGTAATTAATATTGAAGATTTTAAATATCTGTATATATTGGCAACTTAACTAGCATTTTTAGCATTGCTTGGGGATCAAGTGTAAAGTGCGACATAGTCATGTTGTTTGAATAAGCAAATTTATTCCTTATGTGAATGTGTGAACAAGTTATTTTAATGCTGTTAAACTTATTCTAATGCTGTCAACGAAGTATATTTTGCAAGACATAGGTTCTGTGTTGACATTTGTAAATTTTAGATAATCAAGAACAGTTCAAAGCATTACATTGTAAAAACCCAAAGCTTTCGGCCACAAATGCCTTAATATTATTTGGCTCAAGACATTAGGGTATTCATGTCAAAGAACTGAAAAAAATTAGAATATCCATTTTGAAGAACTAAACTAAATACAAATGTATTGGTATCCATGTGAAACAACTAAAAAATTAATTATTAGAAGGGTTACCATGTGAAATAAGTGGGAATATAATGGAGTTGTCATAAAGTGGAGGGGTAGTCAAAATTATTCAACACGGAGGGACCCGTAACTGCACAATTTTTCCCTGAAATAAAACATGATATTTATGTTTTGTTAACACACCTCACACCTAGGTAATCTCATTGTCAAGTGATTAAAAATGTCTACGAAAATTTGAAATTGAACAAAAAGGAATGAAGAATTAGAGTTCACGGTATAAGCATGATAAATTTATCCCACCACTTGAAACAAAATAAAATACTGCACAAAAATTCCTTCAACTTGGTCAACTAGCTTGTTTTGTATTTTTTTTCAGTGCTGTGTCAACTTATAAAAGTTTTTTTTCTAAAAACAGGAATTGTTACATGTATTGTTTTGTGAAGGTTGTTGGCAATATTAAAAATATTGTCCTGTATATTATTAGTCATTAGACCTTCAACCAATACCAAATCATTAAACGGTACATGTAGTCAACAGTTAATTAGCACAAATTTGAAATCATACGTTAATTTCTACAAGCTGGGGGAAAAAATTACCAGCAACCATGTTAACCATAAACGAAGCTTTTCAAATCATGAAATTAAAACTCTTTTTAAATTTGGCAGCTGTTTCTATCGTAATCGAAGTACCGGTATAATATGTACTTCACAAATTCAACAGCACAACACAATTATTAAGACATTTAACCAAATTTTATTGCATACACATTTGACTGTAACACAATATTCATTAAAACGAATCGCTGCAACCGAAGAAACGTTTGTCTAGTGTATGCTTCGTAACACACTACTAGAGATTAATACATGTACACCTAACAATGCACACAAGTACATTGTAAAAGAAATGGAGCACATTTGGATGAAAAAAAGTGAATTCCACATTTACTCTTGTGAAATGCATGTACAAACGCCAAGTTTGTGACATGGAATATTTATCAAGTATGGCTGTGACAATTTGTTTCCAAAGAAAATCTATTTGGCTTGAAAGCAATTTTCCTTACACTTGACAGAGTAGTTTGTGGAAAATACGAAATTTTGAATGATTTCGACCAATTTGACTTAACAGCCAGATATCAGTATAAATCCATTACATATGTAATGACCAAAACCTTATACAAAAATTACAAATCTTACAGTAGGGAAATAACTGGTAGAATTTTTGAATGAATTTTGAAATTTAAAAACAAACCATAACCCAACCCCAAAAAGGAAATAAAAGCAACAAGGAAGTTATATTGTTGGCTGCATTAGACAGTGGTGTTTCACTGTTGCTAGTGCTACAACAGTACTTGATGAAGAGTGTGTACAAATTACACTCAGTGCTTTCAAGTTATTGTACCCAGCATTTCATGGTGCAGTCCTCAATACTTGCTAGATTACATTACAAGACCTTTAAATAGGAAATGGCAAGGAAAGACATGTCAGCTGGGGAAATCTCAAAAATGACAAATAATTAAGCTGCTGCAAACTGCTCACTGACTGGACTGACCTGCAATAAACAATTCAAAAAGTTAGAGTGGCCGGATATATTTCGTCTTTAGCAAAGACTTCTTCAGAGGCAAAAACTAGGGAAACTGATTAAATAGCTAAAAAATACGCAGTTTGTAATCAATCCAAACAACGTGTTCCTAGTCACACTGTACACCATCACCCAAAAGTTTGATCAAAAAGACACTTTGTGTTGTGCAATCAACTGAATTTGCTTTGTAACAATAATTGAAGTTAAATTTGACAACTTTAATGAAGTTTAAGTAACTTTAAGACACGACACAATTTTTTTTTTTTTTCAAATTTGTATTTACAATTTAGTGTTGGTTCACACACCTAAATGTAATTGCAAACATTGAAGTTCTGGGGAAAAGTATTCTGACCACCAAACCACTGCTCAAAAAAAACCAAAGCTGATAAATTAAGTTTTATTACTAAAACGAAGGGAAAAAAACAAGCAATTGAAATGAGGCATGCCCAAAAGTATGTACCCACTTTAATACAAGCATTTTTGTACTTAGTGGGAAAAAAACAAAAGTTGAATTTTTATAAACCCAAGAAATGTTTCAAACACTATGAACACACCATCTCTGGACTCCACAGACACATGAAATCTACACCATTGTCATTTGCAAGATAAATCTTTACAACCAACAAATTTCAACAGTCCACTATCACAGCAACGTTTCAAGAATTAAGTGTGCACTTAACACTCACATAAAACATTTAAAATATCTACCTAGGGGTTTCAAGCACTTGCAAACTTTACCACAAATTATTGCATAATTTCTAAGCTTTTAAATCAGTCGCTACGAACCCTGGGACTTATCAAATATATATATTACAACTGGAAATGTAAGAATGGTATTGACGATCAATACATTATAAAATGACCCCTGCTTGTTTTGTTTCGGCCAACAAATCATTCTTTGTTTTGATGCATTTTATATATTGTATTCGTGTCATCAATTACAAGTTTCTTTAAGTGTGAAATTTGGTGTAACGATAGCGCATCCAGTCACCTTGGCATTTTTGAAACCTGGGATTTGACTGAAGGTTCGCCTTCCATTCTTGCTCAGAATCACACAGAAGTCTTCACTGTTCAAACCAAATCCTTTGGCCTCATGCAAGGATTTAGAGTTCTTGAAGTACACCATTCACCTTTGGATTACAGCTTCTGATGCTTATCCTAGCATATTCTATGCCGAAATTATCACCATTTTTATACTTCACTAAAAAAATAACCGTGGAGCCCTTTCTACCCCCCTCCCTAACATGTACCTTCAATATCAATAATATACCGATGATGTCAAAAAGCCAACTTCCTGTTAGTTGTAATATTCCTGCTTTGTAAAAACCCTTTATTTCCCTACAACATCAATATTGGGTTCTACCATTCTGCGCTATACACTCGGTGATGTCTGAGAGCTTAAAAGACAGAATCTCACAAGCTTGCTTGGGTGGGACTCGAACCCACGACCTGCTGCTGACTGGTGCAGACGTCTTAACCACTTGACCATCGAGGCAGGGATGAAAAAATTATCACAAGCTTGCTTTTCTAAACTCGTCAGACCTCTAAGAGTATAAAATTACATCGGTGAAGGGTAAACCCCTGTATTGAAACTCACATCTCTTTGATAGAATCAAGGCTGGTTCATACTTCACGCAGAGGCGAAGCGATTTTTTATGACGTCAACAATTGAACTTTTTATAGTGACGGTCACTGTTACCCTAACAAATTTGCTTTGCACTGAAATTCATGTCAACTATGAACCGGCCTTCATTACCTTAAACTTGTAATACTAAAGAAATCCAAGACAAAAAGGACTATACAAGTTTCTTAGCTTCAAAGAAACCCTTGAGATGCCTCATCTGCCAGAAGCCTGTGACCAGCAGGATGACTGTTTGTCCAAGGGACCACCACAAGACACGCTGGTTGGTGTTCTCGCTGGTTTGCCTGAACCGCTCTTCACGATACTGGATGGGACAAGATGAAATTGAATTGGTATTCAGGTGGCTGAAACACTAACTTTGCTGGGGACCATCCATTGTGAGGAAACAAAAGGCATAGTCTTTGTATAAAGACAAAAAGACTTGTGAAGTGCCACTATCCGCCACAGATGGGCGCTCATGGCTCTTGCCATAAAATGTCCAATCCTAACCAGCAATTATGCAGCACATTATAAAGTCAGTTAAAAAGCCACATAATTAGCGCTTTGTATCCTTTGGCATGTTTGGCATAGGTGCTTTATAAATACCAGTGATTATTATTTGCTAGATGCAAAACACTGCAACACATGTAAAAGTCTGCGGGACCTTGCTGCATTGGGCTATCAACACAATGAGACAATGAGAGCTAGTCCCATTGAACAATGCCAAACCCTGCACCCTGATGCAGCTGCCAACCATGGACTCTGAGTCTGAGGCAGTTTGGTCTTGGAAATTTTGACCTGATTTTGTGACGTTGGACAGGCCTCTCACTCTGGCAAGTGTCGGAAGTTGACTGGGTTTTACAGACAAAATACCATCCAGGTTTAGGGTTAAGTGCAACAACATATACAACAAGTGTGAATACTCACCCTTTGGTAGTTTTGTTCTTTCTGCACCTGTTCAACTTGATCAAGAAGCTGTCGGACTCTTAGCTGGAGTTCTGTCAGTTTGTCCTTCTCAGCAATCTGTTTGTAATCGTTGGCGTGTTCACCGACTTCAATGTCTAGATGAACTCTCTGCAAGAGTGACAAAGGAAAAATAGCTGAATATTTCTCATGTTGCGACAAAATTTGATAGGTTTCTATCAACTCGAACTTAACCCTAACCCCCTAGGCCCTTGTTGCTTACAACCATCCTCAATCCTCCAAAATCCTCCAAAATTTTTCAACTCAGTCTAAATTTTTCAAAATTGTCAGACAGTCCCTGCAGTCGCCTCTCAATGCATTCATCCTCCCAAATCCTCCTCTCATCCAAAACTTTGCTTTACGTGTTTAATGAAGGATAAACAACCAAAAAATCCTTCAAAATCATCAGACAGTCCTGCCTCAAAATGCATTCATCCTCAATCCTCCAAAATCCTCTTGTGCTTCATTCACCATTCATCCTCAATCCTCCAGAATCCTCATTTGATTCAATCACCATTCATCCTCAATCCTCTAGAATCTCCAAAACCGCCAGGAGGATTTTGGAGGAGTGAGGTGGGTTAGGGTTAATGCAACAAAATGCAACAAGGGTTTAAGGTTACTGTGTTACTGCATAGTGCCAAAGCTGGTGTTTATACAGAAGCTGCACAAGGCGAATGAATCCACTGTTGCAGCTTTGCAGCATCTTGTTGCCTTCTGTTGCATTTGATAGTAGATTATAGCACTTGGTTGCATTTGGTTGCATTTGGTTGTATTCAGAGGAAACTTGATCGAGATTCTAGATTAGGGGTGTGCATCGGAACGGGTGCCTGAGTACCAGACCACCGATGTCAAGAACCAGTTCCAGATTATGGGATCGGATACCTATTTACCAACTTTACAAATTACAAGTTGGGTTTTGGAGGTTCCTTGCAACAAAAAAAGGTTCAAAAGATAAAGGTTTCATTATTCCTACAATTTGGGGAGTGGGAGGGAAAGGGGGAGGGGGATGGGAAGTCCTGATTTGGAACCTACCATTTTGTTATTGGCGCCAAACATGGCCCATTTGGTGGAGTTTGAATAGAGACAGATGGAGTGCTCTCCCGGAGTGTGAGACGTAAATGTGAATCGACCCTCCGAGCTGTACACCTTGGATAGGATGACCTTGTTGTCTGGGTCCTTGACTTCTACATGCATACCAATATGTGGGCTGGAGGGCATGAAGTCATTGGTGTTCTTATCATACAGCTGCGTTTTGTAGTTACCTGCAAATGATTAAATAATGCCAATCAGCATTAGACAAACATGCCCAAATTCTATACCAGTAATCAACACTGGCCGGCAGCAGGCAACGCGATTTTCAACTGCTATCATTTATACGGCATTGCACAAACACTATTGCGAATCTATTATCACATTATAATTTCCCTTCTAACCAGAGCGCTTTGGTAGCTCGATCAGATAAATGTCGGACTACTATGCCCAAGGTCCCAGGATTGAATCCGCACTGTAAAACTTTTCTTTTTCTTTTCTTTACCGTTTACGTTATGTTTTTAAATCAAATTCTACTTTTAATTAAAATTTGAAGTAGATTTCAAATTTTTCTTAGCTATCCATGGCTTTGACAATGTTTGAAGGATGCTTTTATTGTTTTAAGGGAAATAAAGTTTGAGAAAATACAGTTGATAGTCTGGTTCCAAGAGCCAAAGCTTCTGACGTTATATTTGGAATTGTCAATTTATGGAAAAATATGGTCCATTTTAAAGTTAGTAGTTGCACAACACATTGTGAAAAATAAATCAATCATAAAAATAAATTATCTTTCATTTTTTTTTGTAATCTTATTCTTAAGTTTAACGAAGGTTAGTCCATTTCAGTTTAAAAAACTGCTTTCCTAAGGAGCTCTCCCCATTAAATTACATGGAAATAAAATTAAACAAAGCCTACAAAAAGCCTAACGAACATTACGTTACTCGTTAGACAAAAATACACAAACTTTACACGAAAAGTCAAAACATAAAAAAATAACACGTGACTCGAGAACGTAAGCTTACGTTTGAACCAAGCCTGCCTAGTACAGCTTTACTTTGCACTTTTCATTTTCGCTTTTACATAGGCCTATAGGCTGTAGGCTATTGTTTGAAAAAAAAAAGTGCACAGGCCTAGACTACTGCAACATGGCAAGAAATGGGGCGAAGTGACCTGGAGCATACAGAAATGGGGCAGGTGACTTCACAACGTTGCATATGTTTACTGTAATTGTAAAACTAAGCCCTTGTTACTCACCAATTACCATAGTTTCATCTGGAATTTCTTCAATGAAACATTTCCTCTCTGTTTCACCAATGTGGAAATACAAGCCTAACGTTGAAGTTATACCTAAAAGAAGAAAAATTCCCGTTTGAAATAACCGTGCCATGTTGGACTTTTGCAACCACCGTGCGCTCCCCAACAAAAAATGGCCGAATGAAGGTCACAGGTACCTGGCGCCATGTACGATACATACGACAATGTGGCAGATTACCAGCGAAATCGTCAAGTTGTCTGCTGCCACGTCGTTTTAAGATTAAACTGGCGTTTAAGTCCTTACTGCATTGTTAAAAGCTCAGTCCCGCAAAAAGGCCTATTTCACTTGTTTTATTTTAATTTACCGTAATTTTGCAAATTATGAATGTAGAAATGAAAAAAATATTACTAATTGTAAATTAATATACAATTTTGTTTTATGCTTGTGTTAAACCCTGTACTGACTGGTGCAAGTTTATTACTTGCCAGTCCTTGGGGAGGGGAGGGGCAAGGTTGGCGTGTGCTGGGGGGGGGGGCCTCCCAGTCCATCCCCCTTCCACTCAAGGGACATTCAAATTTTAGAGACTCACTAATGCATTTTTGGAAACTAAAAAGCAACAATATATTATCGTTTAATTTTGTTCCATCGGCATCCAATTTTAAAATGCCCCGATTTGCTCCAAAATAAATAAATTTTCTAAATAATCATTAACGACATTTGTGTTTCATATTTATTTTGAGCACAAAGCTCTCCAACAGAAACAAATAAAACCAAAGTTTCCACTTTGTGAGATACTGTAAAGTAAACAATTTATCTAAAATAAATAAAAACAACCAAGCAGTTGTTACATCAATTCTAAAATACACTTCACAGTACGTTTTCTATTTGAAAAAGTATAAGTACTTTGTTTCTTGCTCCATGACACAATTTACAGGTCTTAAACACTTTTTGCATTTACAATTCATATCATTACTTGCAAATCACAGATTCACAACATCATAAAAGGCCTGAAATGCCTTCAAAACTCATATCAAAAACCATACTGACATTTTAGTTTTTATTTCATTCAGTTACACAATTTACGTTTCCCCAAAATTGACATTATCTACATTGATTGTTGATATTGGTATATTTCTTAAAAGATCCTAGCGAGAAAACAAACATTTCATAAAAATGTTAAAAAGGAAAAACAACTAAATAAACTCTTTGGCATCCAAAATACCTTGAACCATTTAATTCCGAAAAGAATTGCTCACCCAACAAAACTTCCGACTACTGAGGAAAAAGCTTGGAGGTGCAGCTACGATAGACAGAGAATGTAATATTGTATCTGAAGCAATTAGATACAAGTCTGGGGATTGACCCAAGTTTATTAAAGCCCCTTATCACATTTGAAAAAGAGAAAAGTTGAACAGTTTCAGAAAAACAGATCCTTAGAATGATTTACTTAAACTTAATTTTCCCTTACTTTTTGGTTGAAAACATATTTGATGCATACATCTGTTTTCTTGCACAACATCTCTTTTCTTTGTGGCGTTATGGGCACCCTTGTAACCAAATGAGGTGTGAAGTGCTCCAAGCCATTAAACAAAATATATTACCCAGGCAAGAAACGGTTTGCAACAATTTGGATGTGCAATGTATGTATGTATATCGCACACGAGCACTCGGTGGCAGCGACTGACTTTGTAAATGGGAAAAAAAACTGCAAATGAACCAGATACAAAATAAATATGCAAATTTGGAATTCAAAGTGAAATGGGTGTGATCAGGGGTGGCATTTACCCAAGTCCACAACATCGTTTTCCAAGCTTGTTCTTAACACTTTCAACAATTTGGATAAATAGTTCTTGAATTTAATTTTTATAGAGCAATGTATCCTGCCTTTTGGTAAGAAAAACAAATCAGTCCATCTCCCCTAATTCAGTTGGCAAAAGATAGGATGCTGAATACAAAAAAAATATATTTTTAAAAACAAATAAGCAGACAAACACACAACCAAACCCCAAGAAAAAATGATAATGAGAAAGTAAAAAACTTCAGGAAAGGCACAGCAACAAATGACAGTAAACAAAATAGTAGAGAAATAGTCAAGTTCATCACATGTCAAATCACATGACAAATCACATGACAAACCACATGTCAAATCACGCATCAAACTTGTGAATCACATGTCCATCACATGTGAAATCCCAAGTAACAGGGGATGAACTAAGACAATGGAATGCCTTCACAATTCATTGGCACATAGCTTCTGACTGGACTTGTGATTGACTTGTGAATGACTTGAAAACTGCTCCACAAAACAAATGACTATAGTGCCATAACGTGCAGAAAGATATTTCCCAGAATAGAAGGACAATGTTGGTATATATATACAAGGAAAAGCGGCAATTATTTCTCATTTCTTTTTACATGAATGTTTTGGAATACAGTACAAGAGTTTCCGTAAGTACAAGTACATTTAAGTTAAACTTAACCTGAAAGAAATGTGAAAAATATATGATCTTAGAAATGTACATCACACATAGGTTGCTATTTTACATGAGAAATGGTATTAATATTGAAATGAAAGTTGAAATATGGGAAAATATACATTTGGCATTTTGTTTCATTAAAGGCCAGTTCATATATTATGCACTTGACATGAATGCAAAGTGAATTTGTAGTCCCAGAATTTCATGACGAAATTCAGAATAAGAAATGTTTTCCATTTTTTGTGAATTTGCAGTGCAAAAACTTAGTGACACAAATTTATATATACTTTTATGTTGGCATCGAGAATTAACTGACCCTTAGTATGGAGACTTATGATGCCTTTCAACTACTAGGAAAATAACATTTGATGAGTCTAGATACAAGTCCATCAGTTTCTGATGATTGTCTAAACACAGAACGTCTTGAAATTTCAGAATTGTTTATCCCATTCTGAACCAGACTCAGAAGTTTCAGAAATTTAGAAAACTAGTCATAAGTTTCAAAATCTTACTTTAAAATTTGAGACAATACGCACAACTCATCACTTTATGCTAGCTTTATACAACGACGCCTGTGAATCAGTAAATTCAATTATATATATATTTTTTTGGGGGGGGGCGTAGGAATAATTGTTTTTGTATAACAGTTTTGGGAGGGCACATTGTGATATAATATCTCAATCAGGAAATGTATTTACACATTGATATGAAACTAACATTGCCATTCAATCAATTGATTACAACTCATCCACTGCTTAAGTACAATATTGCATTGACCTCAAACTTTCACATTTTAGATCTGCAGCACCGGCTGACCATTGTACTCAGAAATTAACCAAAAAAATGTATATTTCCATTCAAATTAAGTACAGCCATATCGATTTGATTTTAGTAATACTGTCTGTTGGTTTTAAAACACACGATGCTCAAATTACACCTATGATCAATAAAAACTGAAATTACAGATTAAAATCATCTTATTAATTAAACATTCTCATATTTCTCTCCAGTTGTGTGTGAGCAAATTCTCTCGATCAGTTTTACTGTCCGTTCTTTGTGTCCTATAAAATCTACCAATTTACTCAGACATATTGCACTTCAATAGGTATACCAGTGTTGAGATTCCCAATCTAAATCCCAGGCAATGACAGTCAAAACTCTGAGCCGTATTGTCATATGCACAATTTAAGTGTACTGACCATTCAGGACTTTGACATAGTAACCCTCCTGCTGTCCTAACAAAAGCAGGGGACTGGTAGGTATACAGCTGATTATCAATCACATAGTGTCCAGGCATAGCTGTATCAAGTTAAACAAACAGTCTCAGCCAGTCAATCCTGCTTTATGAAGGCTGGGAGCTCTTAACTTTTAAAAACAGTCACTTGACTGATTTTGACTGCTGGGATAGCCGTGTTCAATTTTTAAACAAATGACCTCCACATGACACATTGCAAACTGGCAATGCTCAGAAACTACACAAGTACATAATGAGTGACCATGTTTGCATCGCCACGATCTAGCTGCTGTGCCAACCACTAGTTTTAGCAGATCTTATGCAATCACTTTGATCCTGAATTCAGTCAAATAACTGGATCCAACAACTGAATTATTTGTGCAAAAAAAGATGTTAACGTATTCCCACATTTGGTTGAACACATCTACTGGGATCAAGTTACAAAGACTTATTAAAAAAAAAAAACAATTTTGAAGGGGGGGGGGGATATTTCTGCTTATGCAGATATTTCTGCTTATGCTAAAGCAATTAATTTCAATTAATATCAGTATATGTATATAATATTTCAGAGAATGGGCTATAAAAAATTAATTTGCACAATCATCAAGATTCCTTGGTTTGAATTCTAGCACGTTTTTTTAAAAATGAATTTCACACCTCAAGTAAGTACATGAATTTTTACTACTTCATAAAAAAAGGAATGGGGCCAGCCACAAGTTAAAAAACACTGTGTCCACAAAAGGAAGGGTAAAATCAAGTACATCAATATTCTTTAATTAAGTGACTTAAATGAATTTACAATTTTCTTCCACATTAATTCCTTTTTTGTTTGTTTTGTTTGACTGCATGTATATGAGGTGGGAGTTTTATAATTGCATTAATAATAGTTATGCCTCTCTCAGTGCATAAAATAGATGCTTATTTATATAATAACTCGATCTGGCATTATATTCATAGAAGTTTATCATCAGAATATTAAGTAGTTGCAAGTGCAACAATACCATCAACTTGCAAACATCACTTATGAATCAGTTAAAAACTGTGGGCGGATTTGTTTTTTTGCACAAATTCTTTGTACTAGGACTTAAATATCCTTGTTCTCTATCTTATATTATTTCTAAAAATAGCACGACCAAGCCTCCACATCTATGGTGAACCTTAGTAACAGGTGAGACATGTAATTATATTTATCATTTGCCTGCGGACGTACATGCCGGGATGCGCAATTAAGCATTTAGTACTTGTTTATAGACGAAACACTAGGATGTCAACATTAAACAGGGCATATTGCAAATACAACCCAAATATTTCATTAAATAATAATAATTGCAATTTGTAGAAATAAGAACATTGATATGACGGTTACAAGTCACTGTATGTTACAGGCAGCAAAATATCTGCTATCAGGTACCAGACCTGGACTTGCACACTAAGAACCGTGCCTGTAGTCTGGTGACAAGCTACGGTGTATGTTGCTGACAAGGCGAAAGAACAATATTTTACATACGAAGACAAAGATTTAATTCTATTTGACAATACTTTGAACAAGTTTTGAAAACCTACGAGGTAAAATTGAAACAAAATCTGGGTTTCCAAAACTTTGGCTTTGTCTCGATCTGGTATTGATTTCAGGAAAATTAATGTTCCTAACCTGGGAGACTCATCAAGCTCAATATGAGACCGTCATCTACTTCAAAATAATCAAAACTAATTAACGTAGGAATACGTTTCTTAAGAATTTCCATTTGATTTGAATATTACAGACTTCAAATTGACTGAAAAGCCAGACATGAAGTCGAAACCGGAGTTGAACCAACATTTTAGAAAACCACCCAAGTGTGACACCTAATTACTATGGAATTTGATTCCCGGGTACTGAGACACAAGACCATCTGTCCACATTTCATGGACAGAAAATCCTGCTTAGCACACGTTATGATTTGTAAACCAGTCACAAACAATGTGACACTCATGTGATATGGGATGGTCATCTGTTATTTCATAAGCAAATATTTTTTGTGTTAAGTAAAATGTCTGCGCTTAGCCCTGAGCCCTATCAAATTGGAACCAAAGTGTATGGAGCCTTTAACGCAAGAGTAGGATAAACTCAACAGCTCATAGATTTTTTGCTATGAATATTTTGGGATTAATTGGGGTAAATTTCAAGGAGCTGTCTTAGTGCAGAAATGTGCTAAGCACTAAAATACTTGCTTATCAAAAACAGGTTTACCAGCCAAAACTCCATGAGATGAGCTTTGTCATGACTGGTTACCAAGCAATTTTTGGCTGAGCATACAAATTTGCTAAGCAGTCTTTTTCTGCTTTGTGGATCCATGAAATTAGTCTCTCGTCTACTGCCAGCAACATACGCCCCCCTGTCAAGAGTCCACACCCACATTTAGGCAGCCAAATGGCAACAGCCGCCATTTTTGGTTGCCGTGGACACGCAAGCTCAGCCACTCTTTACGGTGCGGGACCCGGAACATTTCTTCTTCGAATCCGCTCTCCCCCATGTCGCTACCATTTCCCAGGGCTAGGGGCTCCCCAACCGCGTTGGTTCCCCCCGGGGGTAGGGCGTCTGATAGACTGCTCACACTGCCTTGGTGGGACCCTGCGCTGCTGGGCACCGTGCTGCTGCTGTACTCAGAATCTAGAATAAGTCAAAAGTTACAGCGTTAAGGACAAACTCTAATCAGAAATGATTCATACAAAATTGTACTTCATTTTTAACATCTATAAGAAATATGGGTGGGAGCACAAGGACAGATAGATTATTGAAACAAAAATACTCCAACATTTTTATGATACATATTCATCATTGTTTCAGAACCATTTGTATGTACATTTTCCATTTCTTTTTCAGTAATTCTTTCACAAACATTTCCTAAAAACTCACTTGCGTCATCTCTGGTGGGTGAGTTAATGCCTCTACGTCGCGGCTGATGCTTCAGAAGTGAAATAGCGCCCTCAAAGTGCCTGAAGGCGTCCAGTGTGAGCATGCTCTGTCTGGTCTGTAGTTCAAGGCCATTGCTGTCGGACATGAGCCATGTGCGCACATATGTCACGTCTTGACTGAGTTGGTGGGCTCCGTGAACACTGCCCAATTGAGAACAGATGTAGATAAATAGATTAGGTGCAATGGGAACTGTTATAGCATAGTATCACTTTGTGAAGTTACCCATCCATGAATATTGCCCAACTGAGAATAATGTAGGTAATTGGATTAGGTGCATCAATTTCATTGTTGTCAGTTAGGGCCCATCTCAAGTTGCGGACATTTTATCAGGTATAAGCTGCAGGGTTCTGAACAACTTCCCCGCAATCTTCCCACAATGTCTTCCCACAATGAAGTTATCAGTATCGGTGAGTCAAGCAGTTGCTAATGAAAATTTCGTCGGAACATGTCCAGGACAAATACAGAGCTTCTTTCGAACAAAGTCAATGATTCTACCCGCAGCTTGTCCAGAATTATCAGAATTGCAGAGAAACCATCAGAATTGCAGAGAAGTAAATTTACCTAAATTTGGGCTTCTCTCGTAGTATATGCGCCATCCACGTCTCCAGCATGTTCGTCACGGTGACAGATATGATGGCAATCTGGGCTGATATCCTGAGATTATTTACTCCCTCTACCAGCGGGACCAATATTGTGTTGACAGCTGCTGGGACATAGGGGTTATGTTCGGTAGGCAGATCTATTAAAACAAAAATATTCAAATAGATTGATATTGATCAATGGAAAGGGGTACGCAAGGTTGCAATTTTGAAATTTAAAGTTCTCAGAAATGGTCACAAAGTGCATCTACTGTGCACGTTGTCCATTGTCAAAAAGACCGCAGAGCTCAATCTCAAATACAGTTTTCTGAACTCAAACTTGTCATAATAGGCTCTCAAAAGACTGCCGTGTTTATACTTGTACTCGTCCTCATGGAGGAGTACTCAATTATAACACTGTTACTCACCATCAGTGGTTTTCTTTCTCCACACTTTGCCCATGGGCATGCCTTGCTGCCACACATCAGCACACATCTGACTGCAGTGCTGGCCAAACACCTGAAGAAGTTCGCTTGACGTAATCTGCCCCCAAAAAAAATCAGGGGAAAAAAATATAAGTTGGAGCAAGCTCTGAACCTGCCAGCTGATAAGTACATTTCTGGCATTCTAACAACTGAGCTATCTAGCTATGTTGGGGATCTTTTAATCCTGTATACGCCATGTAGTCAGGGATCACACCCTTACTCACGATGCTAGCAACATTCACAATGCCACAAACCTGGGAAATAGCAATCAGGGATCACTCAGAGAGGATACAGCTCATCAAATAAACCAAAAAACTGTCTAGATCCAGTTTTAAAACAAAACAGGGCGACACTCACATGTAGCCTAGAGTTGATGGCATCTAGTTTGAGTTTCAGTTCTTCCAATCTCGCTGCGTCTTTCTCCTTGTGATGAGTTGTACTCTGGTGGACCTCTTTTGAAGCATTACTAGACAGCCATTGGCAAGCTTGCAGTATGTGCACTGAGGAGTCAAGCGTTATCTGTAACACAGAATTGATTTCAATTTCAAAGTGTTAATTTCACTGTAAAGGATATTAACTGAATGCAACACATTCTGGAATTATATGAGAATTGTAAAGTTTAGTGTTTCCCACAGAGTAGAAATTTAGCATGCAGCATGCTGGGTAAAAGACTGGTCTGAACACCCAACTCAAATGGGAGAAAGCAATTTAGTCTGATACCAGCCAGCAAGTAGATTATGACATTGGGTCAACCTAATTTAAATATCAACGTGCATACCAATAGGATGCTGTGTTAAGCGTGACGCATGAGTGTGCAGGAGAAGTAGGCCAATCGAAGTATATGGGAGACGGTGGAGCCAAGACGCTGGCAAGCAATAAAATAATAGAAACACGAGGCTCGTGCATGTCCTCATATACACATATGTCATGAGGTAAGGTCTCCGGTCCATACCTTCACTGCACATTGCCAGTCTGGCGGCTATCAGTTTAAGGGTGTAAGGTTCGAACCCAGCACATACCTTGAGGTCACTCTGTGAGACAAGCAAGAACTTGCTGACAGACCAGGATGCTAGGAACTGGTTGCCCTTAGTCAGACACCAGTGCCTGGATGCCTCCAGGATCATGATAGACAGTGATAAGGCCTGGTGGAGAGTCTGGGTACTAGGCGACTGTATGGCGGGAGTGACTCCATTGCGAGCTAATGTTATAAGGACACAAATTTAGAGTTAAAAAAAAACAACACTCAAACTCAGTGTTCAAACTGTTTTATCGGTATGACTGAGACTGTATACATGTAGGCAAACATGCAAAATATTCAAGTTTTGAATTTCAGCATGTAAAGCCTACATAGAGACATAAAGTTGTGATTCCATCCAAGTATGGCAAAGCCAACACTTGGATTCAGGGGTAGGTGGGGATTAGAATCATAAGAGGAGTTATGAAGCACTTTGACTTGTTTGAGGTGCTGTGACATGTACTTACATGCACCCCTCGGGAGGACCTTGGTTGCTGAATGCTGGTGCTCAGCAGCAGACAGCAGGCTCAGTAGGGGTAACAGCGATACCTGGAACAGCTGGCACGTCTTGCTGCCTTGGTTGATGGAAGAGGGACCGCTCACTGCGAAGCATTTGTCTGTGAAGCTGCAGGCCAAGGCGTGACATATACCTGGGAAGAAAGAGATGCGAGTTAAGTAACAAACACTTGGGAGAACCTTGGGGGGGGGGCATTCGTATGCATTGGCTGGTGCACTGACCATCATGCAAAGATGCTGTGGTTTTGCGCACATGTGCAAAAATAAAATAAGTCCTGCGTACTTCGCGCCATATGCGCAAATATCGGTTTACCCACCCGTATGTATGTGGGTCAGTCTATAAATTTGGAGTCCACTTTTTTTCCTGTCCCTGTTACATCTGACATCTTTGATTTTATAATTCTGATGCACTCCTTAATGCAGTTGTCCTCCATGCGTGATTATACATAGCAAACCACCTACCCAACAAAATTACAAATCCTTTAAAGTCATTCTTAATGATGCTTGAATGGTAAATTACAAAGTACCAAGGTAATGAGACAGGAAAACTGTCACACGTTGATCTGAATAATACAGTACTTCGCATAATGGCACAAAAATATTGAGCATTTCTTAATTAACACATGGCAGTGCGTCCATAAATAGAAAAATGGGCTCTGCAGTGCCCATGTTTTCCTCAATTATGGAATTCATTGTAAACAACGAGACAGGAAAGTGTCACACCTTCATCTGAATAATACTTCCCCTGATGGCACAAAAATATTGAGCATTTCTTAATTATCACATGGCAGTGCGTCCATAAATAGAAAAATGGACTCTGCAATGCCTGTGTTTTCCTCAGTTATTGAATTCATTGTAAACATGGTTTCTACTGATATCCATTTAATTGGTGAAATACCGAAGAGAATGAAAGCACCATTCAAATCTCTATATTTAGATGTACAAATGCAACTGGGGATTAATTTGTGCGAAAAACAATCCCAATCTCGTTAAAGGCACAATGCAAGGTAACAAATAAAACGGCAAAAACTAATGAGTTATCCCCGGAGTAATGAAGTTATTTTTTTAGCTCGACGGTAATATGAAAATTATGCAGAAAAACAGAACTAACTATCATCATGACCATAGATTTTCATGAGATCAACATCTCCAGAATGATGAATTTTTCATCAGTTATAATCTACACACAACTCAACTTGTCAAACGTGTCCAACAAAGCAGTGAATGTGGTGGGGGCAATTTGGTACAAAATTTATTATTGAAATCTCTTATTCAACATCCACATTTTTTACATGATTTCCTCAAATCACTTCAAATATTAGTACCATGAAACATTACAAATCTAGCACTGCGCCAAAATTTAATACACAGATTGTACGTACACTGTAAACATGTACATTATTACAATGAGCACGTAATATCCTGTTCATATCCATTTCATGCGTATACATGTACATGTATCGTACAGAGTATGCACATGAACATATGAACATATGTCCTACAAGTTGTCTAGCAATGTAAAATACAGAACAGGTACATGTACAAAAACATGTATCATGTAAAATGTCTTCAAATCTGAACATCCTGAATAAAAAAAAAATACATCTAGATCTGGAAGAGAGAATTCACGATTTAACATGTTTAACAACTACATGTACGGTAATTGTGATGGTGCGCTGTACTTTTGGTAGAAGGCAGACAAGGAAAAAAAATATTTGAAAGACATCATCATCTTGACGTACATGTACACATATAATGCTTTTATGATTATTACTCTCAATCTGACACAGAAATTACTGCTATAAATGTCAAGTCAAGATGGATTACATGTTGGATCATTTATCATAATCATTGATAAATCCTGCAGTCCGTGTATTAAGTCACGATTGCTAACATGTTGAGTTGCACAAGAATGCTCGGGGGCAAGGACGTGGTGGTGAAATTGGACCCTTGCCATGTGATTATGAAAGAAATTAAAATGGACATATCGGGCCCACCTTGCGCACGTATGCTGGGAAGTACTGTACAGGGACAATGTACATGAATGTACTTTACATACAGACATGCACGTACTGTACATTATGTGTACACGATGTACATTAAGCATGTGATTTTTAAGCAGAAGTACATTTTCAGCATTGCAGCATTTGGAAACGTCACTTTGAGTCTGTCCTTATTTCTGCTTTAACCAGTTTTGCTTTGCTTCATTTCTTTTAACAAGTATTTATTGGTGGTGCGTGGCCAAAAAATATAGTATTCTTCAGATTTTCACTAAGTTTAGTGCAACATGTAAAAGACATCAGCAAAAAGTTATAATATCTACATGTAGGTACATGTGTAGGACAAAGAAAAGATGTCCGATGTGGAAGAAAATATAAAGCACCCCTCCCCCACCTTGGCTCTTCAGATAAAAAAAAAAAAAAAGACTTATTTTCTGAATGTCCATGGCAATTGTACACATTCAGGTGTTTTGTTTATATCTCTTTGTTAATTTTTTGTTGCAAAGTGTTTAGATCTTGTTAAAAATATGTAAGAAAACTGTACCATATTACTATTATCCTCATTCCAAATAGTCCACTAAATGAACAGAAACAAACCTCTGCATATGTAGCAATCCTCGTTTTAAAGATAATGTACAACTTTTGCAAACGTTAAAAAACGAAACAACAAAATCATAATGAAAATCCTTAATTGACTGCAAGTGAATAATAGTCTCAAGCATCTCTTTGTGAATCATTGCGCCTGGTACCAGTATGCTGTAATTGTGAGGTGGAATTCTGTATCATTTTTCAACATTGGTTCATCCAAACCATTACTAGAAAAGACTGCTTTT
The DNA here is from genome assembly GCA_029964075.1 of Patiria pectinifera. NCBI lineage: Eukaryota > Metazoa > Echinodermata > Asteroidea > Valvatida > Asterinidae > Patiria > Patiria pectinifera. Next base: position 19,967 of record JASAOE010000398.1, read on the forward strand.
TTTCAAATGCTGCCCCAACATTTTGTTTGCAATCGGCTACTTGAACTGTGAGCAGGCGCAATCCAGTTAGTCTGGTTCCCTGACCTGACAACTTCCTGAAATCTATAAATTGCTTTGTTTCGTCTCAAGCATTAGGTTAGGGAACCAGAACAGTGATTTTGTTCGGCATCCAGCAACACAAAACTTTAAACAGGTCAATGGCACGATAACCCTAAAATCCATCCATTTTTAAAAATGACAGTAAAAGCAAATGTTGTATGTGACCTTTAATGTCTACCTGGGCGTACTTGGCAGAAACGCCTGCATGAATGGCAGCTTTGCAGCTAATAAGGGAAATCAATGCATTGTAATGACACCAGTCGCAACACTCTATACCCCATGAATAAATGCAGCGGTGCAGGTAATTGATAGAAATAAGTGTCACCTGCTGGGAGCTGATGAGTGATGCTGTGTCTTGCTTTAAAGATGTTCTTTTTTAAGAAGTCAGATGAGGATGTTGAGATCTTACTTTGTGGCAAAATTTGGTTTTACTCTGCAGGCAGCAGTAAAACTAATCAAATATGTTGTTAGTGCTATTTTTTTCCCTTTTTTAAATATGTAGTTTGACTACACCTTTAGAAAAAATAATAAGTTGGCTTCGGCACTTACAAGTCGTAATGTTAATTGCCACTGAATGAATCAATGCGTCATTTGATATTAAAAAGGACTTGCACGCTCAAAAACCCTTGGTTTCAATACTAGAAAGAATGAAATGTAACAGGCCTCTCTCATTTCAATATGATTTTCACGCACCGTAGGAGTCAGGGATAATTACAAATGAGTCATGTATTAAGAACAAATTACCTAAAAAAATAAAAATAAAAAAATAAAAAAATCTGAATCACCAAACATCTAGTTCATTTCCCCTTTCCTAAGTCTAACTTACTCCCTTATGGACTGTCCTCACATTAATACTTACAAGGTTAATAAAATAATGAGAAAATACAGACACGCTCAGGGGTAGGAAATTGAAAAACACGACGTCCAGCTGCTGTTGGGCCAGATTTGATTTGCAACTCACCTGAGCGACACTGACTGAAGGCAACATCGCTGATCAGCTGACGGGAGATGCTCTGTAGACTCTGACTGGCTCCAGCTGTGAAGACACCTGGATGCAGATCAGCAAACGAGAGAAAGAGGACACACAAGGTTGAAGACAAGGTTGAAGACAAGGTTGAAGTTGTTTTCAAGATTAACAGCTTGGACTGAAATGCTACTCTCGTTTCAGTCTGGTGTTTCAGAGTGGAACCTTGCAAACATTATGAAAAGCGACTCGGATTGACCCAACATTGATCAAATAGATTTTGATTTCCGATAGGAAATTTCTACACATGCATTCTACACTGAGTAGACTCTTCAGTTGTTCCTAATGACCACAACAATCCCCTGATTTTCGGGGATTTTTTTGTTTTTGACATTGTGGCTTAAAGCATTCCAAATATCAAAATGTCCACGTACTGAAGTCAAATCTTTAAAATAATATAGTTCTGTTGACTGTGAAATTATGTACAAATTTGAAAAATTCAAAGAAAAGTAGAACATGTTTCAGAGGATGGAGAAAAAACTTTTATATTTGGGGGGGGGGGGGGGGTTTGGTTTGAATTTTTATTTGATCTTGTTTTTATTTCTTTGTTTTTTGTTGGTACCATCACAAGCCTTATCCTATATCTTGCATTTTAGTTCACAATTCCCCAACAAAAACATCTGTACAGTGTCAATACGGAGAGGCACGAAATAAAGCCATCAACTGGTTGGGAGTGTTTGGAGCTGCAGGTCCATCAGCATTTATATTAGATTAGTTAGTCATTAGAACAGACTGTGATGTACTGATGCAGGGAAAACGGAGCAAGAAGATTCTAGAAGCGAAGCCCGGGGGAAGGAAAAGTCTGTTATCTGTTACTACTCTCTACGTGTAACTGTTTCTCTTTACACAACTGTCAACTGTAAAGTTCAACTCGATCATTTTGCTACGGACATACGGAAGAAATGTCCAGGCCTATTCGCCTTTCAAGTGTCAAGGAGTTTAAGCCATGATTGGAGCTGATGTGAGTTTCAATGTGGGATGTGGAATGGTTTCATGATGGACTACAACTAAGAAAGACCTTTCTCACATGTACATATACCCATGTACATCTACATGTAGGCATGGAAATTATCATTTGTCTTTTTTTTTTAACTTGGGTTTGAGTTTTTCAAGTGAATACAAATGCTCCTTTGAATCATAAACCAGGCTTATACCGGAAGCCCTGACTCTTCCAGAACCAGCAAAATCTAGATACAAAGGATTTTGTAGGATTGAGGAGCCTGGGTTGGAGGAATGGGGGGGGGGGGGGGGGGGCCCGGTCAAAATATGGGGAGGGTGTAAGGGATGAAGAAAGTGATGTTCTCAGTCAAATTTGTAAGGTATACACATGTACATGTGTATTGTACACTGTACATGTAAGTGCATGCAAGTTAATGTGACAGCTCAAGATTAATTAATGGGTTTTTTTTTTTTGGTTCAATTTTATCCTGCTGAAATATTCGTACATGTGCTATCATAACATGCACAACACAATGTCAATTTTTTTAAAGCATCATGTCATCTTGCTGCTTTTTCTGTTTTCATTTCTGCTCCTGGAATAAATATTGGCCAGATTTGTAAAAAAAAAAAATTAACATCCCGTGTTGCCGGGGAGTTATGAATTCAGCTCTCGTATGAACCAATAGGATCGTTGGCAATCCTCAGCAATACAAACACTGACTCAATGTTGGAGGAGAAGAGTCAACCAGCGAGATGTTTGGACAAGGAGATCGATTTGCATTCATAGGGCAAAACGATGTGAACTTGTTATACATGTATCTCCGTTTTGTTGGCTGCTTTTTTTTGAAGGAATATCTGGCAATATTGGAATTGCAAATGAAATGTAAGAATAGAGGAGTACAACATACTGTACAATTGTATGCAAAGGTTTTGCAATGTGAATGAAATTACTATGCAAATTTGGTTTAAGCGTATGGTAATTTACAGTGTACCGGTACATTAATACATACATGGAGAAAAGGGGGCAGTACATTAATGTTTGGAGAAAAAGGGGCAGTACATTAATGTTTGGAGAAAAAGGGGAAGTACATTAATGTATGGAGAAAAAGGGACAGTACATAAATGTATGGAGAAAAAGGGGCAGTACATTAATGTTTGGAGAAAAAGGGGCAGTACATTAATGTTTGGAGAAAAAGGGGAAGTACATTAATGTATGGAGAAAAAGGGACAGTACATAAATGTATGGAGAAAAAGGGGCAGTACATTAATGTATGGAGAAAAAGGGGCAGTACATTAATGTATGGAGAAATGGTGCAGTGATACAATGCATATTGTACCGTACAACATGGTATTTGACATGTAGTACCACACAACGTATACAATTAAAATAAAATCATAGACATTTTTCAACTAATTTTAATTTATGAAAAATGCTTTTTGGACATTTGGTGGGTGATCAAATATTGGGGGATTCATCAATCATGTGCACATACACAACTGTAAAGTAATGGGAATTCACACAAAAAAGAAAAAATTCAAATCTTTCCAAGCATTTGTACTTAATGTTTTTCCATTTTTAATGGCAAACATGGGAAGTAAAAAAAAAGAGCATAATCAGCTGACCGAGGAAAAGTTGCATGCCTGATGAACATTGTACAGGTACATGTACAGTACCGGTACTTCGTAAAAATACACGAACATCCATGTACATGTAGAGCATAAAATCCCCTCAGACGATATGAACAAAGCCCACTTGAGTTGTCACCTCCTGAGCATCAAATTCCCACTCTATTAAACTGGGAAAGCACACGACAGAATATGACAGGGCTAATCCAATTTCGCTGGGAAAAAAATATGGTGAGTGGTTGGAAATTGTCAGATGACAAAATTGTTTTTCATCTTTGGCAGGTACATGAACTTAAAAGTCATTCCACAACTATTTTGACAGTGTGGCTAGAGCTACATCTACATCTACCATATATGGGCAATGCCATGAGAATGTAGACATGGCTGAAATTAAAAGGGACAACAAGACAGCGGCGTACATGTACCAGTGAGAGAGAATGTGGTTAAATTATGACCCCCCCCCAAAAAAAACCCCATCTGAATCCATACAATGCCTACTACATGTACATCTATTTTGATTTGCACAATGTAATAAAAAATATTTTAGCCTTTGAAAAATATTCTGCAAGGATCTAATTTACATGTATTTAGATTTCAGAAATTTTAGGATCCTTTTGCAGCAAAGATGGGCATAAGTCACTGGCACATGTACATGTACATGTACATGTTGGAGCTCATGCCAACATCTTCGGCATTATTTTTTCCTTGAAGAGAATACCAATATCAGGCATTTAATTTTATATTCTCTGCACTTTGTACGTGACGTCAGTTCTTTGCGTGCATTGTGTCCATTTTCAAGGCTAACCATACACAATGTCTTTAATCAAGTTAACTAAGTGCAAGCAGGGTATTCTCAACATATGGTCATAAAAACACAGAATTGTATATTTCAACCACCTTCAGTTTTTTTAATCAATTTGTTTTCCTAAAATTTTTTCCCCAGCCTTTTTTTCATCAATTTTCTATTCCCCCCCCCCCACTTTTTTCCTTTTTTCGGTCACCTTCAAATAACTCTTTAATTAATATTTATTGTTTTTCCTTTTTTTGTACAGCATGTTCAATTTTTTATCAATTTGTGGGGTTTTTAATTTCTTTTCAGAGGTCCTTCCACTCGTTGTCCTATATTTCTTTCTGTTTTTTGCTTTTCCTCTTCTTTTCTAAGACATAAATGACATCATTTGTTTTTGCTTTTTCTTCTTTTCCTTTCCTTTTCTGAGCTCCTGTCATTTTATCTGGGGGTTTTTGGTAATTTTTTGTCAACCCTTATATTTGTCAGGGGAGATGGAGTATTCCCAGCGGATCAAAGCCTGACCCGAGTAATGATTTAATCGTTAGGTGACTGACAT